>OMKN01071300.1:0-13114 GCA_900302345.1 Melanonus zugmayeri
GTGTGTACGTGCATGAATGTATGTGTGTGTACATGTGTATGTATGTGTGTGTGTGTGTACATGTATGTGTGTATAAATATGTGTGTATAAATGTATATATATGTGTGCGTATATAAATGTATGTATATATGTGTGTATAAATGTATATATATATATATGTGTGTATAAATTATATAGTCTGTGTGTATAAATGTATGTATATGCGTGTATGCGTGTGTATATATATATAATGTGTGTGTATAAATGTGTATATATATGTGTGTGTATAAATGTGTATATATATGTGTGTATAAATGTATGCGTGTGTGTGTATATATATATATGTATATGTGTGTGTGTGTAGGAGGGCGTGAAGACGGAGAACGACCACATCAACCTGAAGGTGGCGGGTCAGGACGGCTCGGTGGTACAGTTCAAGATCAAAAGGCACACGCCCCTCAGTAAGCTGATGAAGGCCTACTGCGAAAGACAGGTGGGTGGATGCTGCAGTGATGGAGTCAAACTGACTGAATTACATTGTATTTCTCTTTTTTCACACTGTTACCATGTCTGCCTTGTGTTTTGCAGGGTTTGGCGATCCGTCAGATACGGTTTAGGTTTGACGGACAGCCGATCAACGAGACGGATACGCCTGCACAGGTTGGTGACCCGGGACAGACGATGCGCTTCGCCCTGCGGCATGCTGTCCAACGTGCCGCTCACTCCATCAGTCACTGATTGCCGTTTTCCAATGCCTTGCAGTTGCTATTTTAGAAAGTTTACTAGTATATATTAATTAGTATATATAATATAGTATTACTCAAGGAACACTTGGCCTAAAATTAAATTCACACATTTATGTTGATTGCCTTTTATTTTATTGATAATATTGTAATATCAGGGTAAATATTAGCAAAGGAAGCTTGCATCACAATAATTAAGAACTAATCTAATCTAACCAACCTGATTAAAAGTATTTGCTCTTAAAGTTGACTTGTTGCGCCACAATTTACCCCCAGGCAGGTGTGTTCTTTAAATACTCTTCCTCACACGGCTGTATTACCACGGGGGTTGGTAAAGCACTCGTATTCAAGTTGCTCTTGCCCTGTTATCGGGGTTTGCATGTAGACTGTGAGCATCACTCCTAAAAATACCCACAGAGAGGTGGGTGTGCTGAATCGTGCTGCTCGGTCCGGGTAATTGTTCCTCACTGTTGGTGACCGTAGCCTACTTTCTTAAAGTTTTCTCTAAGCAGGTTTATTAGATGATACGGTTAGTCTTCATGAGTCGTCAACTTCAAGGGAAGTTTTGTTCGTGTCGTCCAACTTGAATCCAATTCCCTATTGTTAATACATTTGGTCTTATTGCCCATCCGTTCTTCTGGTAATACTGGAGACGGTCCCGTGCTAAATAACCTTATTGTGTTACTTTTTCATAGTGATTCTATGCTGCAATTCTATTTCTCTGGCAACTTAATTTCCCCATGGAAGTGAAATCAAGTCTCCTATCTGCATCTATCTAGGTCTAAACATGATTTTACTATAATGTGCTTTATATTCTGTGTTGTGGAATGGATCGGTACCTGGGTGCAAGTACTCCCACGATACACTGCTGCTCTGTTGAAGACGGATGCTTATGAATGCGACATCCGATATAATGCACATTTAGAGGAGCTGGAAGGAAGTGTGGATTGTCACGTCGCGCCAGATTTAAATGCGTTGCCTGTTGCTGATTGTGTTCTGAGTGTTAGCGTTTTATTGGTGTGTTTTTCAGCTGGAGATGGAGGATGAAGACACTATTGATGTATTTCAACAACAGACGGGAGGCGCGTTCTCTTAAGAGGACCGCGGACAAACCTCAGAGGACTCTACGCCTGCAAGAGCATCCTTCGCTTCTTATGTCATTCTTTCTTTGATTTTGGATTTTTTTTCTTCTTCTTCTTCCTTCACCCTAACTGAAAGCTCTATTATTCATTCAGGGATATTTCAATGTGGCCAGATCCTAACATTGCCACCATGTGTTCACAATGCTTTAAGTAGTAGATACTATTTATCTAGGATGACCAGTTCCAGACAAGAACGGGTCACAGTTGCGATTTGGCCTGCAGTGAAACACCTTGCGAAAGGGAGATCTGTTAGCCATAACTTTAAGATTAATATGCCCCTCCCGCCCCGTTGTGTCTGTTTCTATGCTACAGTCAAAACTGTTCTGAGTGCTGGTAGATAGAACCCACAATGCACTGGGTGGAAGAGAATCGGTGTTCGTTTTGTCCCTACGAGTGACGATATGTTGGATTTCTTAAATATTTATATATATATATATATATCTATATATATATAAATATATACATCTCATTTTAGTCATCTTTTAAGGAACAACGGTCAAACTAATGTCTGATTTATCCATATTCCATTTTTAACTGAAAGGAATGAGAGAGAATTATGTATATGGACGCTTAACCTCAATGTTGTCGCTCCCTGTGTGAAGTGATAATAAACCATGTTAATGTTACCTGGACCAAAACATGCTACGTGAATAGATTTCTGAATAAAACGGTGTAGTTTGTACGGGTGTTAGAGCCCGGTACTTATAATGGCTTTATGTCAAACTTGGAGCTGGGAGAAATTCTGTTGGTTTATCACGCCCCCCCATCCCCAGGTCATAAAGGGAATCCACCGTGAGCTGAGCACTAGTCCAAGTCCTATAGTCTGCAAAGTGCGCCACATTCTTTTTAATAATCACATTTGTACACGTTTTAGACTTTCCCATATAACTTATACATGGAGACATTGCTGTTTTGAAGCAGTTTTTGCGTTCTACGTCAGGCATTACTGGCACACTGGTCTGGTCTGAAGACGGGCCGATGCCAGACCGGACTTCAGATGCTGGGTGGTAAACATCTTTCACAGATAATTGTACATTTTCTTTTTTTGTTGTCCTTATACTGTATACAATAAATATAGTTTGGTACTTAGCCTCTTGCATTGATATATCATTTATGTTTAGACTACATTCAAATCCTGCAAGCCGCAACACCCGGTTGCAGATGTTTTGCAAAGCACACGTTTTGGTTGAACTTTGGTTGGTTATTAAATCCAGTTAATAAATTGCCTCATGTAAAGGGGAGTGCCACTGAATTTGAGTTTTGAAATGGTCATTGGTGTACCGTACTGTACAGTTTTAAAGGTCATTGCCATATCCAAATGAAATATGAAGTATCCCTGGCGTGCACCTTGTTAATGTATATTTGAAACGAGCTTTGTAGGTAACGGGTGATAAAACCTTTGATATATGATTTACTTTCATTGGAAAGTAAGTTATCTAAGCAAGTCGTGTTTGAAGCTGTGCAGGCGGGGGCCGCCAGAGGGCGCTGTTGGGTCGCGGAAGCGCTCGAAGGTTGTTGACGTAAAAACTTTTCACATTAACTTCAGAATCATCCATCCTGCTCTCAGTGCTCTAAGCTGTTTGTGTCTTCTGTCAAATTACTCACAATTATTAGTTGGCTATTTTGATTTTTTTGGCTCTAGCAGTGGGGTCATTTTGGACTTTTGGGGGAAATGTTAATTATTTCTTAATTGTTAATTTTATACATAACCTCAGACCCTTTAAGCACAAAGGCATCGCATTTGCAACAGGTGAAACGCCTACTTGTGGATCAGATCATAGCCTATATGGTAGATGCAGAACACAGCTGGAGCTCTCTGAAATATAAATGATGCTCACAGATCTCCTGCAACATTTAGAGCCCTCATGTGAAGGGGCGCGTCAGCTGGGTCCCCTGATACGGGTCCACTACCGCCCAGTGTTGGAGCTCCTCCAGAGTCCACATCAAGTGCGCATCTGGACAACTTCTGGATCTTCTCCAGTGTGTTGTTGATGTCATCCTCATGTGATCCTAATGTGGACCCCACCCTGTCAGGAGATCAGATTACATCCCAACAGGAAAGAAACCTCTTAACCGGGATGCTGCAGCTTTGCGTCTCAAATAAAAAATTAAACAAACAGAAATCCGATTCTTTTTGTTGTTGTATGTATTGATTTACAATGGACTCAAAGTACCACAATGCAACATATAAAACACCGTCTCCGTAGTGACGGGGCTTGGCACGCCCAAGCAGGGGGGCTGGTCTGAATGGGCTCATTGTGGAGAGGGGTGTGTGTGTGTGTGTGTGTGTGTGAGTGGACCCCCCTTCTTCACTGAGCCGGTCAGCACGGGTGGGGATTAGGCGCTGAGACGGGGCATTGCTCAGCCTGAATCATCATCATCATCATCATCATCATGCACTTCGTCATTATTCCCGACTGGGAGTGGAGCCGCCGGGATTGCGCAAGAGACGCGCAACAGACGCGCGGGTAGAAGCGCGTCCCGAGTCGGAGTCTCCAACAAGTCCCCCTCCTCCCCGAGCCGAGCATGAGGTCCCCGGCAGGACGCGGTGTCCGGTGTGCGGTGTGCTTCCTATTGAACTGACCGACCGACCCCCAAAAAACACAACGAGGACGAAACGCACACGCGTCCCCGAACGGGACAGACGATTTGTTTGATTTTACGCAACTTTTACGCATCGAAGCGTCCCGCAGGAGGAGGACAGCCGCAGCAGACATGGGGAACGCGGGGAGCATGGATCACCACAACGACTTCAGGGGTCACAACGTGCCCTCGAAGCTCCCCATGCCCGAACAAAGTGAGCTGGAGGAGAGGTTTGCGATCGTATTGGTAAGGGTCCGGATTGTGGTCTTGTCTCCACGCTTTTGTTCCCCCCCAGGAGTCCCCCTGCAGATGGGACAGCTGTGGTCCAACACGCTGGCTCTTTGTTGGGCTGATCGCGTTATACGGGGTTCCCCCCTCTGTATCGACTGTGAGTCCTATTCGATGGTTTCTGATCCGGTTCGGTGCCATGTTTCGCAATACTCGTTCTGATGATCATAGCGGTAGAAAAGTAAAAAGGAAAGTAAGCAGCATGAAGCCAGAGTCCTGTACCCGGGTTCAACAAGTCTGTCCTTATCTCCATGATGTCATGATGTTAGGATCTGCTGTTCTATTGCACGGTGTGAATCCTGGCTAACAAAGTGTTATTCCTGTGACTTGTTTGAGGTCTTTTTAGAAGATACCACCCACTAATCCCAGTGGATCTGGTCTGTTACCTGCTCCGTGTTGTGTTACTGTATAACTAATTATAGTGTAAACCTCCATAGCTCACAGTTATAAGAAAGGTGTTTCCAGAGGCTTGCAAAGGCTTGTCATTCATAGTCTCACATTCTTGAGTAAAAACAAACCAAACAAGAACCTTAAAGTATTGGTTGAGCTCCTGCATGTAGGCTCTCAGCATAACAAACAAAGGGAGATTCTTGCTGATTGGTCACAGCTCCAGGTCCACAATGTATTCAATGAGTAACCTAACGACCTACACGGTGTGTAATAAAGTTGTAATTGTTTGAATCCTGTAAAGTGACAGAGTGATGTGGGTCAAACCCAATGGAGGCCCGGCCTTGTGTTCTGGTGAACATGAAAGTAGATTGCAGATTGATGTCATCAACTAGAAGATGGTTTCCAGCTCTGCTTCTGTAAACATCTCTGGATGGAGAAGAAGCAGCCATAGTTCAGGGCTTGTGTTGTTTTATTTTCAACCTCCTCTAAGCTGAGCCTTTTTTTTCTGGCACAGACTTGGCTTTGTTTCCTTAAGAGAAGCAGCTTAGCCCCTCAGCCACTTACCAGAATTGGATCAGGTCGTGTCAGGAGTCGTCATAAATGTTGTGCCACACAGTGTTCCAGTTGTGCCGTGGACGTCCCGTCCGGCGTGGCCGGTAGCCATCGCGTACCGAGGGTTAAATCTGACACGGCTAAGGGGATGGAGGCCCTCGTCATAATCCACTCAAAAGGTCTACTCTCTCCAAATAACCTTTCTAACCTTTCCAAATGTCACCGTTTACGACGGGCCGACTGTTGGGCTCTGGTGACGGTTTTTGAGAAATAAATCAATCAAATGAGAAAGAAGAAAGAAGGTGCTTTATGAATGATGGCCCCAAAGGGGTCGATTTTATCGGAAAGCCGACACCGAGCAACCTATACCTGTCCGGCTCTAGAGAGAAGTGGCTGAAAGGCAGTCAGTTTGACCACATTCATTGAACATCAGAACCCTGTCCTCTCAAACCTTTCAGCCTGAAGGCTTTTCTTTGTGTTCTTTCTTTCTGGACAGAAGCCTGGAGGCGGCAGGAGAGTTTAGTGCCACAGATCACAGAACTTTGTGTTATTTTCCTCCATTTAAAGCGTGATGCGTGTCAGGGCCTAATGATGATAGGCTGGCCTCCTCACAGGCCCTTTCAGTTTCACTGATGGGAGTCGTAGTGTGATGAACAATGTGTTTCATAGGGTGTTGCACAAGTTAAACCCTGCCATGTTTCCCCCGGGTCTGATATTAACACCAGTCACTCGTGAGTGTTGGTGTGAGATGTAATTCCATGGTTGGATGTGTTAATGTGTGTGACCTGAACTATTGGCCACAGGTGCTATGCCAGTTTAAATGGCGGTCTGAACGTCTATTTCCTTTAGTCCCGATGATTTCTGCAGGTTTTTAGACGTAGGGGTTGATTCATTGTGAGTGGCAGGTAGAAAATTACATCATGGTCTGTTGGAGGGAAATTTTAATTTCAGAGCCGTTCCCCTCCCTCGACGGGTTGATTCAGCCCTTCGGTTCTGGGGTCAGATGTAGGCGTAACGGTTCTTTCTCGGTGTGTTTGCCCTCTATGCAGAGCCGTCTACGACACAGGTGTTGTGCGGTCTGTGCTTCAGTGTTGAGTGAGGCGGGGGAGTGGCGTTTGCATAAGGCTGAGCTGGCACCCTGAATGGTTTGATCTCCATCCAGATCCTGAAACATAAAAGGGGAAACCGTTTGGATTAAAGGACTTTGCGCTGTATGACCACATTACAGCCCTGCTGTCCTTGCCTAATGCCTGTAACCTTTTTCCTATTTTAACATTGGAGACCTAACATTAGAGTAGACTGACTTGGAGTCTTTAGAAACGCAATGGAAATATTATCGAAAGTGCAATATTTAGCTACGGGTAAAATGTGTAAATGTATAACAGCATTATAAATGAAGTACTGTAGTGCTGCAGAGATGCCCTGTGCTTTTCTCCAGATGTAAGAGAACATGTTTGTTTGGTACAGACAGTCCCCAACAAATGTCATCATGATTGTTTTTTCAGTGAAAATGAAAATTGTGATGCGAAAACGATTGTTCCCACTAATCGTGAATCACATCGCAATCGCAATATCTGCCAAAAATAATCGCAAAATGTTTTTTTTGTACCATATCGTTCAGCCCTACTGCTTCTGCCGTTCCCCTGGGTTCAGACATATTGGCAACCCCCCCGCTCTCAGATCGTCTTCCTGCTGGACTCCTGTGTAGCAACGCTGCTGTTGCTAGGCTAGGGTCCTTTAAACAGCAGGATAAAGCGGGGCACTGATTTTGTTACCATGCTTCCTGTAGTAGGAATCCACTACTAGTTGCATATTCGGACCAACAGTTACTAAATACGACCCGGGGGAAAAAAACTATTCAGGACGGTTTGTGATTTACTGAAGTTATTCTTATTGTCACATAGAATAGTCCACTTGTAATAGCTTCACACATTAGGGTTTATTTTAAAATACTAATTGATTAATCTTTTTCTACTTGAGTCTGCTGGAAACAGTGAGATGGGTCTATTGGGAGGACAGTACTGTAAAAGTCAACTTTAGCTGCCGGCTAAATCTGTTTCTACCAAATGAAAAGCCCCTATTGAAGTGCGTCTTCAAAATCCTCGGGGCCCGAGCTGAAATTCAAACGAGACACAGGCTAATTGTAATGCAAGGTCCCGGCATGATAAGAAAAACTATTTGGCGCATGACCTTGGCCATGAAAGGAGATATAATATATGCCCAGAAATGTGCTTTGTCTGAATGGAGACCCGGTAGTTTCCATGTGTGTAAACAGACCGTCTTGTTTGAATGTGCAGCGTGTTCCAAGTCCTAATTATCGTGGCATTTCTGTGTTTTATTCACATCAGAAAGCACCCTTGAATGTGGGGGCTCCTGGTGTACTGTAGGTTCATGTGTTCCCAACAGGGGATGTCGGGAACGGCAGCACATATCTGTCTCTCTGGGGGTTACCATAGCGTCGGTGACTGCAGCGCCGCTACAAAGAGAATGAGATGGTTTGCGCCAGACAAGGACGACGGTAGATGTTAGTATTTATAACCGTTCATTAAGCACATGTGAAATGTACACCAATGGAAACGTCATTTCCGACACGGTTATATATTATGTTTTTTATTGCCTAATCAATAAACTATTGTCACTATTTCACAGTGAGCCATTGTGAGTATAGGCCAACAAAGTTGTTAAATACCAGATGGGACTACAGAAACATATTGGAAAATGTTTGATTTATGTTTTAGCGTCATGTAATTAGCCGGTCCAAGTGGATTGTGGGCGAGTTGACTTGGCACATCAAGAACGTGCATTCGGCTAACCGTCGACCCCTCGTGGAACCGAGACTCAAGACCACATCTAGAAAGTCCCGGGTCTGGATCCAAGAGGCGCAGAATGTGCTCATTACCGTGACTTGATATCAGTGCAGCGGCGGAGAGGTTTGTTCGTGTTCTTCGTCTGAAGGCCATATGGGCGCCAGAGAATGAGCTGTTTTGATCGGTAGGCCTCTCAAGATTAGCTGTAAGCTGCTTTGTTGAAGCGGGGCACGACCTGCACGTTATTTCGGCCCGAAGACATTAAAACAACCGTGTGTTGTCTGCTGTATGACAACGGTATACAAACGGTATGCGTTGGGATACGGCCAAAGTCTACTTGATAACACCTGGACGTCCTTTTGACCGTTTCATCAGGGGGGAGCCAGCGAATGACTTTGCTGTCATCCTCCTTGAATATTCATGGTGACTCTTCATTAAAACACCAGAACAATGGCGGTTGTCTGTGAAGCAGAGGGTGGACAGTAGCCGGGTTCTGTGCAGCGGGCCCGGGGAACAGAGCCTCTCTTTATGTGCTGGAGAGCCCGGGACCGAGCCTGGCACTGCACCCAGAACCGGCGGGCTACGAGAGGCCACCACCGTCGCTGGCGATACACGGTCGTGTCACATGCCTGCATCGGTTTGTGTATTCATGCGCGCCCTGTGTCTGTGTGTGTGTGTGTGTCTACGTACATGCATGCAAATGGCGGAGTGTGTTAAATCGCATGTGTGTGATGAGCTTGCAGTACACGTGTGATGATTTAGTGTGTATTGCTGGGATGGGATTCAGGATTGGATCGGAGTGGAAGCCCCAGGACGCTTCCCAACCAATTAGCTGTAACCGAGTCAAACATGAGCCACCCTGGGGACGGGTCACATCCGGCAGCACATGGCCCAGTGTTTGTGAGAGATTGTGTGTGTGTGTGTGTGTGTCTGAGAGCTTCAAGGCCTCTATTGGGGTGGCGGTGGTCAGCTGAGTGTGTGCGCGGACCATTGGCCCGTGACCACCATGCGTTCACTCATTGTTCTCAACCCTTCTTTGGCGTCTCCGTGTTCATTTAATGTGTGGGTGGTGAGGTTATTGTCCGGTCCCCTCCTCTTTTTTCTATAGCTGCTGTCGTATGGACAATGCAGATTTTCCTGGCAGAGCCATCTTCACACAGGAACGTAGTTCCTCAGCTTCACTAAGAGTTTGAGCTAAAACTGTGACGCGGTTGTTGTTGTACCCTGCCACGCTCGTCTTGTTTGCTTCCAAATGGAACATTAGCATAAAAATTACAGTTTAACCACTGGCTCACTAAAACAAGTTCTGCAATTAGTACAGCGCCAAAACCGCCTGTTTCGCGCCCAGCTTTGTCGGTTAAAGTCAGCCTCCCATGTTGGCACTTAGATCATTTATGAAAGATTAAATAATTTGCAAGCACTGTCACGTTGTTACCTCAGCACAATAGCCTTCACTGTCGCATGCATGCAGACTGGACGGTGTGGCCCCGTACCGCGGGTGCTAGGGAACAGGGAACTGGGAGCAGGTGGCGCGGGCTGACGTGGGCTTGGGCAAGGCCCAGCCCGGCGTCTTCATGCTGGTCACGGCCAGCCAGTCAGTCACACGTAGCGTAGCCCGGAGCAGAAGTGGCACAAGGACCACACAAAGGGAACAGGCGAGTCACTGTTGGCATGGCGCCCGTGGGATGCAATGCATGATGGGATATCTGTGAGCAGGGACCAGGGCTGAAAACAATTAATCAAAATATTATTGACATCGCAATATGGCCGAGTGCAATGTCCAAGGAGCGGCAATTTTTTGATAAGGGTAAAATGTGTCAATGTGAATTTATAACAGCGTTATGAATGAAGAGCTGCAGAGATTCCCAGCCGACACATTTTCTTCTCCAGAAAGTTCTCCATTGTTTCAGTTTTGCTGAACTGTTGTGTATTTGCTGAACTTTATCAGAAATGTCCTTCAATAGGTTACTGTTTGTCGTGGGAAGCCGCAATGCGAGCTTTAAACACACACAGCCTTCAGCATTAGGCTGAGTGTACTGTGTCTGATAAGGATGTATTATTGTGTTTTTCCATACCAGGTGTTCCTTATCTCAGTCCTCGTAGCTTTATCGGCACTTTTTTTTCTCATCACGTTTACCTTCTGATAGTAGACGACATTTGAATGACCGGCTATAATGTAATAAATTCACGACGGGCGTTTGGCTTTTCAGACTTGAACTACGACGCTTGTTCATTGTTTATTTGCTGCCACCATCTTGAGAGCTGTTACCCTGCGAATGCAACATGAGATTTTAGTTTTTACGTCTCACAGCTGTGTCTGTGCTGATGCGCTGCCTGCCTTCCAAACAGGAAGCCGTGCGTCAATAATATGAATCTCCAACTCATCTCACTCTTCAAGTACGCACAGATATACACAGATGGATTTATTCAACCTCTGGGGATATGTGCTTTTCAAGCTGCTAGATTCCAAAAAAGAAAATGTTAGGTCGGGGGTAACTCTGTTCCAAAAGCCACATCTGGGGTGAGGAATGGGAAGTCTTGTTACGAACTAGAGCTGCCAGGCCTGGCTGGACGCGGTCCTGGGTGACCTGTAAGCAAACCGCTGTTATGGGTGGAAGAGGTTAGGGTTAGGGTTAGGGTTACAAACACGCGCACATCAATCGGTTTAATGAACACATGACGGATGACATACTGAGACGTGTTTGTATTCATCTCCTGAATCTGCTCTGACAGTGTTTACTTCCCAGAGTAAACCATTCTTCCCTCCCTGCATGAGACGCTTGTTGTTCAGTGTCTAATGATAATTCATAATTCATACACGAAGGAGATCAAACTTGGTCTCATTCTGTCTTTATTGGAGAATACAGGAGACGACTGGTGTTTTCTGTGTATCAGAACCCACCGGTGGATTCGGTCCAGTAGGGCAGGGGGTCAGCACTGGGTTCTGTGAATAGATTACAGCTTTATAGTTTATCATGGGTCCTGATGAATGATCCATTCTCTCTGTTAATATGAAGCACACTGCGTTGTCAGAGGTCGGCCTACTCTCTCTGGGCACCCAAACCTGAGCCAGGGTGGTGGTAGCTACTGTATTCTGGTGGTAGCTATGGTAGGCTGGTGGTAGCTACTGTATTCTGGTGGTAGCTATGGTAGGCTGGTGGTAGCTACGGTAGGCTGGTGGTAGCTATGGTAGGCTGGTGGTAGCTACTGTATTCTGGTGGTAGCTATGGTAGGCTGGTGGTAGCTACTGTATTCTGGTGGTAGCTATGGTAGGCTGGTGGTAGCTACTGTATTCTGGTGGTAGCTATGGTAGGCTGGTGGTAGCTACGGTAGGCTGGTGGTAGGCTACATGACGCAAGCTAGTGGCTTCTCTGGTTTTCTCCCAACACTAGTTAGACTCATCTCAAGTGTCCACATCAAACACAAGTGAATCCAGTGGGGGGCAGGTTTGGTTTTAGTCCAAGCTCAGTAGGGCCTGATGATAGTGAGCGCTGCAGGAATGTTCCCTAATGTCTTCATGAGTTTCAACAGTTTACTCGGGTTCAGTTTCACTGTGTTGCTGGTTGGGGGTTTGATAAGAGTCACAACACGTTTCTAGATGTGTTGACGCTACATGGTTGTTCTTGACTGGTAAATTGGAGTCAGATTACACGTGTGCTTTGTTCTCTGGGAGGGGTCTGATGTGGAGAAGGATTAGGACTAAACAGGATCTGAGCTAGGCTTTAGGCTGGTAGGCCTTACTTCACACCACGACCTTACCCTAGTGTCTTGTTTTGTCCCTGCAGCCCGGTTCATACTAAAATACATTTCAAGAAAACCAAATCATTGCCATAAATCCCCTACAGTTAGGCTTCCCCCGAGCCTCTGTTTGTCTCTTACATAAACTGTGTTTCTCATTCGAATCCGTCCTCCTACCCCTGGAAGTGGGACAGGGACTCCACCTATGTGACCGGGGGCTTTCGCAACCCAACATCTGGCCGGACCCTCCTCTCTGTGTGGATCACTTGTTTTGTTTGGACAGCTTTCCCCTCCGCTCCAAACACACTCAGACACATTGTGAGGCTGTGGATGTCGCCCGGATGCGCCGGATCCAATACCAAGTCTGAACCATAATTGTTGATCGCGATTGTAGTTCAATAATGTTGTTTGTTCAGAATTGAGGCCTATATCTTTACAATCATGAACGGTGTGTAGACATGTTGAACAGATTAGCTAGAAGAACCGGTCTTGGGAATTCACTAATAATAATACCATTTCATTGCCAATCCGATATTAGATACATATTAAATAATAGTGTTGTTTGACATGAAGTCTGTTACAGGATGGGTCAGAAATAAGACCATCAAGTGGATTGTTTTCGTATCTGACGTTGATTTCAGTTGTCTTCTTCTTATTCAACCATGTGTTGATCCTGCATTGATTTCCCCTCATCCTGCACACACACCCCTCTCTCCAGAGGCCACACTAGGAATTTGGCTGGAATGTAATTCAGAGGAGGAGGAGGAGAAGGAGGAGAAGGAGGAGAAGGAGGAGAAGGAGGAGAAGGAGGAGAAGGAGGAGAAGGAGGAGGTCTTTGTAGTGATTCCACCGAACAGCTTCAAAAACATAAACACCGCCCGCATGACCGGCT
>OMKN01071304.1:0-13347 GCA_900302345.1 Melanonus zugmayeri
CCACGTTAGCTTAGCGTAGGCCCCGTTAGAACAGGATCCTGAAAAGACGACAGAAAGCTGGATGTTTCCATGTTATATATATATATATATATATATATATATATATATATATATATATATATATATATATATATATATATATACACACACACACAAAACACTGGTAGCGTTTCATGCGTTTGTCTTTATGAAGTGAATGTGCAGGAAAACTAGCTGGAGAAAGTACATTCATCATCAGTTCATCCTCTTTATTCTGTAAAGTTCATCCTCATGTTATTCTGTGAAGTTAAGTTCATCCTCATGTTATTCTGTGAAGTTAAGTTCATCCTAATGTTATTCTCATGTTATTCTGTGAAGTTAAGTTCATCCTCATGTTATTCTCATGTTATTCTGTAAAGTTAAGTTCATCCTCATGTTATTCTGTGAAGTTAAGTTCATCCTCATGTTATTCTCATGTTATTCTGTGAAGTTAAGTTCATCCTCATGTTATTCTCATGTTATTCTGTAACGTTAAGTTCATCCACATGTTATTCTACAAAGTTAACAACCTTTTAAAGTTCAAAACCTTTAAACACTATTTGAACTATTGCTCATCATCGTGGAAGTTGTTCGTTTTTAGGATTAAACTAAAAACTAAACTTCCACAGACTCGAGTTATAATTTATAACGTAAGTCTTTCCCTAAATACAACGTTTCCCTTTCTGTAACTTACATGTACATGTTATATGTATCTTAACATATGTATTATAACATGTTATATGTATCATAACATATGTATTATACCATGTGAACTGTGTTTGAGCAACAGCGTGTGGTTTCCTCATATCATGACCAAATTAGGTTATGACTTGTGCTGAATATTTCATCACCGTCTCAGTATTAAGGAGGAGTTGTGTATAAACAGACTTACAACAGACCTCCAGTCACTAGTGTAGGATTACTTGTTGGTCTGAGCCCTACCAAATATCTATATTCCATGTATGAATACAAATAATAAAGTCATGTTCTTCCATGACAAATCTAGCTTTTTGTGTTGGGTAGAAACACCTGCTTGGATTCTCTTCTAACACGTATTGTTATTTTAACCAGGGCACAAAATATTTACACAATGAGATTTTTGATAAATAATCATCAGTAATGTGGATATAATAACTAGTGGGTAAAGGCAAATAATAGAACAGTTAGAACAGTCTGGTAGGCCTAAGTTCAGAATATTACATCACTTTACTGTAATACAGTCTTTAAAACCAGTAAAAGACAACACTTATGCCATATCACGATATTACGATGTCCAAAATCTAAGACGATCTCTAGTCCCATATCACAATATCAATATAATATCGCTATATTACCCAGCCCTAGTTCAATCCCCAATGTCTGCAACCTAACGTTCCGTGGGAGTACGAGCTCGTTCATACATCCATGTTATTATTCATCCATGTTATTATTCTATATCTAATTAAAACAGGTAGGCCTATTTGAATGAAGTCATGTAAAAACCAACTAATCACGAACGGCAGCGCACCTGACATGACCGCAGTTAGTGACTGGGGTGAAGAGCGCTAAATTATTAAATTAATGATTAGATGTTTAGAAGTGTTTAACTGACTAGTATTTCTGGTGGCGACTACCAAGCACAGCGCCGACTAGTCGTGATAAATGACTAAATAGTAATACAAATGTTTTTCTGTGTGGACAGCATGGCGAACGCCCTGGCCAACGCGGCATGCGAGCGCTGTAAGAGCGGCTTTGCTCCCGCGGAGAAGATTGTGAACAGCAACGGAGAGCTGTACCATGAGCAGTGCTTCGTCTGCGCTCAGTGCTTCCAGCAGTTCCCCGAGGGACTCTTCTATGAGGTAAGCTCTCTCTCTTTCTCTCTCTCTCTCTCTCTCTCTCTCTCTCTCTCTCTCCGAGTCTCTCTCTCTCTCTGAGTCTCCCCCCCCCCTGCAGGAAATGGGATATTATCTTCTCCTTATCTTTGCTAACAGGAAGTGTTTTGTGTTTTAGTTTGAAGGCAGGAAGTACTGCGAGCACGACTTCCAGATGCTATTCGCCCCCTGCTGTCATCAGTGTGGTGAGTCCTACACAACATAATGCATCATAACACATGTAATGCATAACGATAAGACATACACGCACACCACAGACACACACACGACCCAGACCCATGGAACACGCATATAACAACACACAGCATGATACACATCACACGCGCCACACATACCACAATATTAACACAAACGCAAAACACAAATGCACAAAAACATAACACGAGCACACGGCACAACGTAAACCATGGTCAATGCAGAAGCCCCCCCCCCCCGTCCGCCCTGTCCGTGTTCTCACGATGAAACGTGATGAAACATGTCCTCAGGGGAGTTCATCATCGGCCGTGTGATCAAGGCCATGAACAACAGCTGGCACCCCGACTGTTTCTGCTGCAACATCTGCCAGGCGGTGCTCGCTGATGTGGGCTTCGTCAAGAACGCCGGCAGGTCAGCATCATCATCTGTGTTTAATCTGTGATCTGTAATCCATAATCTGTCATCTAGAACCACTGGTCAGCACCATATATACGTTATTTAATCTGTAATCTAGAACCACTGGTCAGCACCATATATACTTTATTTAATCTGTAATCTAGAACCACCGGTCAGCACCATATATACTTTATTTAATCTCATATTGTTCTTTCTTGTGTGTGTAACCAGACACCTGTGTCGTCCGTGCCACAACCGAGAGAAGGCCCGCGGCCTGGGGAAGTACATCTGTCAGAAGTGCCACGCCATCATCGAGGAACAGCCCCTCATCTTCAAGAACGACCCCTATCACCCCGACCACTTCAACTGCAGCAACTGTGGGTCGGTACCCTCCTCTCTGCTCCGTGTTGTACTAGCATGTGACCCGCCCGATGTGGTTGGTAACGCGAGGCGATGTGCTCTGATTGGACGCAGTACCGTCCAGCCTGTGTCGGCGTGTCGACTTGCGGCGCGTAAAAACGGGTGGTGGTGATAAAAGTTGAACTTCGGTTAACCTTATGCAAATGTTGATGCTGATGATGTCATGTATTGTCACTTCATGTATTCTCATGATGTTGTCATGATGACTTCATGTATTGTCATCATGATGTCATGATCTTCTCATTAATCTCATGATGTCCTCATGGTGTCCTCATGATGTCCTCATGGTGTCCTCATGATTTCCTCATGATGTTCTCATGATGATGTCATGATGTTCTCATTACGTACTCATGATGATGCCATGATGTTCTCATGATGATGTCATGATTTTCTCATTACAATGTCATGATGTTCTCATTAGTCTCATTACGATGTCATGATGTTCTCATTACGATGTCATGATGTCCTCATGATGATGTCATGATGTCCTCATTACCATGTTATGATGTTCTCATAACGTTCTCATGACGACGTCCTCACGATGTCCCTGTGTGGTGCAGTAAGGAGCTGACGGCCGAGGCCCGGGAGCTGAAGGGGGAGTTGTACTGCCTACCCTGCCACGACAAGATGGGGGTCCCCATCTGCGGTGCCTGCAGGAGGCCCATCGAGGGCCGCGTGGTCAACGCCATGGGCAAGCAGTGGCACGTGGAGGTCAGTGGCTTACCTACTCATACTTTGCACTAGGAGTGTGAATCTTTCGGTATCTCACGATTCGATTCGATTTCAATTCTTGGGGACACGATTCGATTCAAAATCGAGTCTCGATTCAGTACACAGGGGTGCTAATTTCAGGATCTACTCCAGTCCGCTGTGCACTAAGAAAGGCGGTGTGGCAAATGATGGCATGAAAGCAGAGTAAAGTGTGTTTAAGATTATGTTGTTTTTTCTGAAGTTATATCAACTGATCAACTGAGCAATAATGTAAACGCACAAAGGCAAAGCTAAGATAAAAGGAAATAAAATAAAAAAAAAATTAAAAATACATTTTTGGAAGTTGTTAATCGATTCAGAATCATAGAAGATACTTACACCCCTACTTTATATTTCTGAGTAGGCAATGGTCAGTGTAGCTTACAGCAAAAAAAACTACACATCAGGCCGACATATTCGGGTTCATTCATGATCGACTGATCAAGGAGGTTCACATATATTGTGTTCATTCGTACGACACATCGTCTTCACGTTATAGAGATCACCAGATGTCACTGAACTAGTGACTGTGACATGCTGTAACTGTGTGTGTGTGTGTGTGTCTCTGCAGCACTTTGTATGTGCCAAGTGTGAGAAACCCTTCCTGGGTCACCGCCACTATGAGAGGAAGGGGCTGGCCTACTGTGAGACCCACTACAACCAGGTACGCCTCACCCATGTGTGCACACACCCCCCCGTACACATTATCCACCTCTGTACCACATTGTTAAATACTTGCTACAAATGGTCAAATACAATTATCAACCAGATGTTTCCTTGACAACCCAAAAACATATGCTCAAAGTGCCGCGGAAGAATATTTTAATTTCAGCTGATTAAGTCGATAAAACAGTCAGTCGGTCAGTCAGTCAAACGTCTGCTTTGTGTTTCCACTGCCCAGCTGTTCGGAGATGTTTGCTACCACTGCAACCGTGTGATCGAAGGTGACGGTAAGATATCATATTTTTAAAAACTATTCAAGATAATGCTTTTAAACTATCGGAGAGAATACTTTTAAAGAGTAACTATTCGAGGTAGTACTTTGAACCAGTAACAAGCAAGAACCTTGAGAGAGAACCTATTGCGAGATAACTGTGCACTAGTTCACATGAGTTTGCTGCCACCTAGTGGTTAAAACATGCTTTGCTGATGGTGGAACATCTGTGGAAAACACAGCTCTACACTTATTAAACATAATGCAGAAAAATGCTGCACAATATGAAACAAATATTGTAAATGATGTGGTTTAAGAATTTAAATGCTTGGATAAAGGCTTCCATTAAATGGCATGTATATAGATTTTAATGATCTCTCTCTGCTGGTGTCTACAGTGGTCTCGGCCCTCAACAAGGCCTGGTGCGTCAGCTGTTTCTCCTGCTCCACCTGCAACACCAAGCTCACCCTCAAGTACGTCCCTGCTCCCGGCTACTGTGTGTGTTTACTGTGCGTCTACTGTGTGTCTGCTGTGTGTGTATCTACTGTGTGTCTACTCACTCTGTCTAGGGCTTCTAACTCACCCTGGGGTCTCTTAACAGCCTAGTCTAGTCCTAATAATCCTCTATCAATTTCTTCCTTCCTTCCTTCCTTCCTTTTCTCCCTTCTTTCCTTCATTATTTCTTTGTTTTTCCACTTTTTTGTTCCTATCTCCTCCCTACCTTCCACCTTCCCTCCATTCCTTCCTCCCCTCCTCCCTTCATTTATTCCTTCCTTGACTTCCCTTCTTTGCATCCTCCCTCCTTTCTTTCTCTCTTCCTCCTTCCCCCTTCCCTCTCTCCATCCCTGGTTACGCTGCACTGCGCGGCGGCGGTGGGGGGGGCATCCAGAGATAAGTTTGTGGAGGTGGACCTGCGGCCCGTGTGCCGGCGCTGCTACGAGCGCATGCCCGACGAACTGAAGCGGCGCCTGGCTCGCCGCGAGCGAAGCGCCAAGGAGCGCCGGAAGAAGCCCTCCGTCTGTGTGTAGAGGTTCCTCTCACGTCGCTATGGAAAACCTCCCCGCATGGCGCCCCGCTTCCCGCTCTGTGATGTCACTGTGATGTCATCGGCATGCTTCCTCCACCCGATGCTTGTAGAGACGCGCTGTGCTGTTGTGACGTTGGCTTCGGGGGTTGTGTTGGTCTTCATGTAAAAGCCTGACGTGTTTATTTTGCCGTTTATTTGTATTTGGGTTTTTATTGGAAATGTATTTATTGAAATGTTAAAGCGCCCCCATTTCACCACCAGCTGTGATGTTGATTCACCGTTACAATCCAGTTCACAATCTACCCTCTGGTGATGTCACAAGTGGGAGTGTCCCCCCAGATGTATGATGGATAGATCAGCCTACCAGTTGATACAGTCCACTGGGTAGGCTGGTAGGTTGATCCATTCTTCATACATCCGGGTGGACACTCCCACTTGTGATGTCACTAGAGGATCCTTCCCATTCATTTACATACATTTAGTGCAACTTTATCAATGTAAAGTGTTTTAAAAACCCACGGACCATGAATCAATAAAGAGGAACCAGGCAGAGCCAATCAGCGCTGCTTCCGACTGGCTCAAATGAGGCGTGTCACCTGTGTGTGTGTTTCTCTTTCTCCTCGCAGGAACAAGTTTGTGGAGTTTGACATGAAGCCGGTGTGTAAGAAATGCTACGAGAAGTTCCCTCTGGAGCTCAAGAAGAGGCTGAAGAAACTGGCTGAGGCGGTGGGCAGGAAGTAAGGTGGTAGCAGGGTGTCCCACGGCCTGCAGGTACAATACTACCTTTGACCTAAGATGAGGCCTACTGTGGTGTTTCATATACTCCCTCCTGTTTGACCTAACTCCTTCCGACCTTAAGATTACCCCTGCTGTAGTATGTTGATCTTAAGGTAAGGCCTACTGTAGTGTTGACCTTAAGGTAAGGCCTACTGTAGTGTTGACCTTAAGGTAAGGCCTACTGTAGTGTTGACCTTAAGGTAAGGCATACTGCAGTGTTTGACCTTAAGGTAAGATCTACTGTAGTGTTGACCTTAAGGTAAGGCCTACTGTAGTGTTGACCTTAAGGTAAGGTCTACTGTAGTGTTTGACCTTAAGGTAAAGTCTACTGTAGTGTTTGACCTTAAGATAAGGTCTACTGTAGTGTTTGACCTTAAGGTAAGGTCTACTGTAGTGTTGACCTTAAGATAAGGTCTACTGTAGTGTTTGACCTTAAGGTAAGGCCTACTGCAGTGTTTGACCTTAAGGTAAGGTCTACTGTAGTGTTTGACCTTAAGGTAAGGCATACTGTAGTGTTTGACCTTAAGGTAAGGCCTACTGTTAACCTGAGGCTTTTGTTTTCATATACAAGTCTTAACTTGCCCATGGTAGATATCATGGCTCCTTACGCTTCCCAGTGGATGTTGCATCATCACCAGTTAAGATTCACCATAAGTTTATCGTTGGCATATTAGTGTTTGTATTCTGGTTAAAGTGCTGCCAGCTTGCTTTCTTTATTGAACCTTCATCACAGCCCACATGAGATCCTACAGTAGGACTTTTATTTTGTACTTGTAATGCTAATGGCTGGACTGAACTTTTATTATGGTGAGAGTTACATTTTTGAAGCCATTGTTTCCAAAGTTCTGAAAATGTAAATCCGGTGGGATTTATGCATCACAGAATATATTTGAATGGCTTTTGTATCGTGCCTTGAATATACCCTATGTAACCTGATATGCAATACATGTTTTGTTTTTCATAATGCTCTATGTATTTTCAGATGTATTATTATGCATTTCTATGCCACAAATGTATTTTTCTTAATCACAAATGCAAATATACCTTTAATCAGTATTTGGTCACGCGATTTCACTAGTTACTAATGCTTCATATAAATGTACAATCATCTAACGCCGTCTTGATATTCATACTAGCACTCAGAGACATTCAACAGTATCTAAAGTCCATCTTCTGTTCATTCTGGGAACAAGCTAACTAGCAGGTGTACATGTATCTTACCCAGAGATGGCTCATAATTATATTAAATTATCGTAGTGTTTGTTTGTTGAAAGATTATTGAGCAAATAATCGTACCTTCTCACCTCAGTTGTGTGTTTGGTACCGGTGTAATTTTGCATTTGCATCAAGAGATTAAAAATACACAGATAATTGGATATTTTTCCCTAAGCGGCCGTTATGTGGATTTCTACTTGTTTGCGCGTTGATCAACCCAATAATTAGCATGTTGGAAGTTCACCGATGCCTTGTTTCAAGATAATTTTTTATTTGAAACTAATAAAGAAATCACAACATTACACTGAATGGTGTTTCTTCTGTCCCATTCACGGCTACACCCCGTAAAGACCGAGTGTCTTTTATTTACCGTAGATATATTAACACGTCCCATGTCTACTGGCCTTGTGAGGTTCACATTAAACTTGAATATCTATGTCTCACGGGGGTACATGTGCACTGCTTTGTTAGTACTATATCTCTAGTATACATTTCTTTGTGGTCATATAGTATAGTGGCGTGTTTCCCAAAGTCTTACACATGTTTGAGTTTTTCAAGTTTAAAGACCAAATTGTTTGGTCAAAACAGTGTCAGGTCACAGTAATAGTATTTAGTACATTGTCTCATGCAATAAGAAAAATGTCAGTACAGTGTTTAAGAACAATAGAACATTTCTGTACAGCTCAGGTAAAATCAAATGAGTACAATTCAATGAGTACAATACAATATTTAAATTCCCATTTCCAGAGGAACAGAATGAAAAACACAGTACATACAGTACATGTAGTTCAAATGCAAATGAGGATCCCTTTAGTGTTAAACATACAGTATATATATACATATTCACATATATGCACAGATCAAATATAACACCAGGAAAACATCCTCAAAACTACCTGCAATTGAACACGAAACCAGGAAGAAAAGAGGTTATTCCGGAGAGATTCACAGCACAATGATAGAGATGGTTTGCAGGTTTACAAACGTAAACTTCTTAGTTCAAGCATAACAAACTTTATGTCCATAAATGGTCCAATGAAATGGGTTCCTTTACTTTATTAGTAAAGTATTACTTCTTAATAACTTGTGTGTAAATGTTTTGTTTTAATTCTTGTTCAATGTTGTAATATTTTGCTTATATCGTGTTGCTTTATGCACCAACCTCACCACTTTCCTTGCATGTGCAAATATACTTGGCAAAATAAAAGAATTAATTCTTAATTATACAATTTTAAGTACTACTGAGTGTGCTCTATAGCGCAATAAAAACATTTAAAACAATTAAACTGCTCCCTTGTCACTCTCTCCGCAGTCGATTCTTTCCTCTGCCAACTTCCTGTCCCCATAGGCCCAGTACCCACACAGGGGTAGCCCTATTTCATAATCAAATAACCTAATAATCCCATAAAACAGCTTTTCCACCAATACTGCTCTGTATATTAAATGAAATCAATAGATTTAATTAGCCCTAACATATAGTACTAGTATGTAACAACTTAGTATACAATTTGGCACCCTATGTTCATATAGTACCATGTATTGTACTGTATACCACATTTATATACTGTATACTGTACTAGTATCTGTCATTGTGTCACAGCATGTATATTTGTCATGACTACACATGTATCCGTGTAGCGTAGCATGAACGTTAGCTCGGCTGTGATGCGTGGTGGTGGTGTTTGAGGCAGGGTGATGGAGATGGAGATGGAGTAGACGTGGTCCTGGGGTGACTTGCCGCCCACCTGGCAGTCTGTCGAGGGCCCGAGGGAAAGCCCCAGAAGCGCAGCCTGAAAGCGGTCCACTGCCCCAGCGTCATCGGGAAGAGTGACCTGAGTTGGTCGGCGTCACCGAAGACCAGGGCCAAGCCGTTGAGGTCATTGTCCCTCACGACCTTGGCATAGTTAGCGTTGAGGTGCATCCTCTCCAGCTAAGAAGAAACAAAAACGCAGAGGAAGTGTAGGATAGAAGCGTTTGTTATTGTAATTATTGATCACAGCTGATAGGATGTCTGTGTAGTGGGTTCAAATAATTTGGCTGACTATGCAGTGATTTCATAATGATTGGTAGGATTTGAATATAACTCAGTGATAGCAGCTGACCTCTGAACAAACGTCCTCAACGCTCATGTTGATGACGGTTTTGATTGGCAGCGGGATGGCGTTACCGGTCCAACCCGAGTCCTTGAGCTTGGAGACCCCTCTGATCTGACCCAGTTCCTTCCCGATCGTGAGGTCGAGGTTCACCGTCGCCGGCGCAAACACCTTGATGTCCTCCACGGTGAACGGGAAGCACTTCAGAAGCATTTCAAACATTTCGGGATCGCCGTCCTGCTCCAGGAGGTCGTCGATCTGTTCCCTGATCATGTACAGCTCCGCCCTGGACTCCCTGAAGACCTGCCACAGGGTCTTGGGGTCCTCGCTGTCCGCCGCGTCACCCGCGTCGATCTTCAGTCGCTGCTGGTCGTCTTCCACACAGTTGAGGAGCCAGCTGAGGCGGCAGGGCCAGTAGTTGGCCAACACCACCCAGGCTGCCATGTCCTCTGGTGGAGGAACCTTGGTATTCAGATGTTTCATGATGGTCACGGTCACCCGAATGGAGTTGATCACTCGCCTCATGGACATGCTGTCGTCCGAGATGTACCTTGTCAGCCGGCCCGTGTCACTCATGAAGCTGTTGAAGGCAGAGGCGATGAGGTTCTCTACATCCTCGTCCACCGTCTTTATGGCTGCCATCGTTCCCATCAGTGGCATGTGGATGTCCTCTGCTTTTTCCACTGAAGATTCGTCTCGTGTTGATTTGCCGCAACACACTCTGCGCTTGCGCCTGTGTGTCTCGGGCATGTCTGATGGGCGTGTGAGACCGGAGAACACCCTGTATTTGGACTCCTCTGTCAGCGATGGGATGGTGAAGGAGAGCGTAACGATGCGGTTCAAAAACGCATACGCCCGGTCCTCGCGACAGAAGCAGCCATCGGCATAGTTCACTTTCTGCACGATTACTTCCGGGTTGACGGCCAGGATGAGAACGAAAGGACTATCCTGGTCCGAGAGCAGGAGGTTGATGGCTTCCAGGACCGACACGATCTTGGTCGGGCTGCAGCGGTCGAGGTTCGTGATCCTTATCACAACACGGATCCGCCGGCCCTCGAACAGCTCCATGAAGCCGATGAAGTTGGACAGCAGCCACATCTCTTTGCGCACCTCATTCATGAAGCCCAGCTGGCGGCTGACCTGCGCGTTGTCCATGATGCTACAGATGTTGGTGTTCTGGCTACGCACCAGGTTCTTCACTAGCTCCACAATGAACTTGGTCGCGCCCGCAGCGGGAACGCCCAGCGCGGCCAGAGCCATGCCCTCACCCACACCCACTTGCTTGGCGGTGGTCCCGTTGACCTGGCCCATACCCTCCACCTCGGGGAAGCCAAACCGCGCCAGGGCTACGGAGACGATCACCATGGAAACCAGGAGCAAGAGGACGAAGAACCACAGCGGGAAGCAGCACAGCATCTTGGGTCTCAGGCTGCTCGGACCTTCCGTCACGACCTGATGGTTCAGAAGAAAGGGAGGCAAACGACATTAACATGTACACATTTAAAGAGCACCTTAAAGTTTCACCACCAGGTGTGATGTTGGCCATTATACGTGTATATAAAGTGGGAGTGTCCACCCAGATGTATGCTAGATAGGTCAAACCTACCAGCCTACCCAGTGGACTGTACCAACTAAGTAGGCTGATCTATCCCATCATACATCTGAATGGACACTCCCACTTGTGATGTCACTATAGGGTAGACTTTTAAATGGCTTGTAATGGGCAACCAACCTAACACTTTGGTGGCAAAATAGGGGCCCTTTAAAACTCTATATTTAAAAAATAGAAATGTGTCTTTTTTACTATTGTCATAAAACACCAAAAGAACACCCAAAGACCTTCTTCTGGATCTCATCCTCCTCATAGTACTGCACGGTGCGGTGCAAGGACAGCGGCAGCCGGCCAAAGTGGACCTGCATGGCATGGCAGAGCCTCAGCACCAGCCCGGCCCAGAGCAGGTCGCTGCCGGCGAAGTGCCAGGCGCTGAAGTGGACGTAGATGAAGCGCAGGTTCTCCTGGTGGTGCTCCTTGGCCCAGGCGGGCCGGTAGAAGAGCAGCTTGAAGAGCAGGGAGACCAGGCCGGAGAGGGAGGGTGTCACCGAGCGAGGAGCAGGGCTCCCACCGGCACACTGCTCAATCCTCCTTGCCTCCCGTTCCATGTGCACTGGGACACACGGTGGAGGGGCAACAGCATGTTAGACACATGTTATAGGAGAACTATGTGTTAGAGTAGAAGAACATGGTAGACACATGAGAGGACAAGAACACACACGGTGGAGGAGAACAACATGTTATAGGAGAACAATTCAGGTTTATTGCTGAGATGTACAATGAATTGTTTGTTGAGCAGATGGTAGGAACTGACATGTCAGGGCTCAGAGAGTGAGTGTGTGTGAAGGTGGCTGGGCTTGATTACTGATTGCCCCACAGGTGTGCAGCCTCACCCAGCCCCAGAGTCTATTGAGTCTGACACGGGCCAGGTGAGGCTGCTTAAACCAGACACACACACTCTACAAAATTGTTTTGTTCAACTCAATTGTTCAACATTTTAGAGGAGAGGAACACTCATATTAGGTGTTCGCACACCAACACCTATAGAATGTTGGCTGAAGCATGCAACTCCGAGCAATGCCCATTCTACATGTTCGCCAACAAAAATCTTAATCCAACAACCACCAACAGGTATGGCACACTGGCTCGATGTTGGGGTTTGTTTGGGGTTTGTCGATGTAGTCAGGCTTGTAGTCAGGTTTACATTTCAAAAGATCCTTGTGAGGAGCCTCCGTGATCTCTCTCACCCCACTCAGCCACCCCCTTCAGCGTATGCTTTCTGTCCCTGAGTTATGATATATCAGTGTTATTGCAACTACTGTTGTAAAACAAGTTCCCCCTCGGGAGTGCATATTTTGGTTTGAGTATTGAGAGGCTAAGGTGTGATTTATTTTACACATCAATTTCAACACGTTTCTCGCATTTCATCCTTCTGCCATAGGAGTCGCAGTTTCTCATTTGCCGGTAAAATGTACTTACGGGTGGGTCCGACTTTGCGTAGCGTTGCGCACATTCTACGGTCAAGTTAGTTTTTTATAAATCGCAAAGTGTGCGTAGAAGTTGGCGTACGCATTCTTTTGTGCGTAAGTACCGTTTATGCATGAGGCCCCTGGGGTTTAGAAGTGCCTTGGGGCCTGATTCTCATCAGACCCGGGTTCACATACAGGGTTAGGGTTGGAGTCCAAGTCCAACCAATCACATTACAGTTAAAGACCAAGTTCGGCCAATCAGAAACGGTTCCAGACAAACTGGGCAGCCCTGGAGCAGCAGATACCTTGTGTCTGTTGGAGGATGAGGTTGATGCGTTCAGGACACGAGGAGTAGAGCCCCACGGTGGTGGGGGAGGAGACTGTGGTGAGGGTCTTAGACAGGGCATAAGCATACAGGTCATCTGCAGACACAACACACTCTCCATGTCAACATGATATCAATAATGTGGCCGTGGTTCACCAATTGGTTCATTTGTTCCCTCATTCCCTAATCCCTGAATACTAGATAGTACACGATTTAGGGAATGAGTAAGGCAGGGAATAAGTGGAACAACTGAAATGTCTGAAATAGTACAATTTCAGACAGCCTACAAAATGGTGAGGCCCCAA
>OMKN01071307.1:2888-13427 GCA_900302345.1 Melanonus zugmayeri
ATTTGTTTATGAGCTGTCCCAAAGGAAGCAAGTATAGAGAGAATAGCAGGGGCCCCAGGACCGAGCCCTGTGGGACACAAGACAGTGGAGAGGAATCAGACACAAGTCTACAATAGAGACGGAGAAACTTCTGTCAGTGAGGTAGTAGAACCAGTCTACTGCTAATACCCAATACCTAAACTTAACCATCTCTAACCTAACCTAAACTTAACCATCTCTAACCTAATACCTAAACTTAACCATCTCTAACCTAACCTAAACTTAACCTTCTCTAACCTAATACCTAAACTTAACCATCTCTAACCTAACCTAAACTTAACCATCTAGCTAAACAGCAATTTATTACAGTAATGTAGACCTTTATCTAAACATAATTTGTAACATAAAATGCAGTGTGTGAGAGTGTGTGTGTCTGGTTTAAGCAGCCTCACCTGGCCGAGTCAGACTCGTTAGACTCGGGGGCTGGGTGAGGCTGCACACCTGTGGGCCAATCTGTAATCAGGCCCACAGGCTTAAACCAGCCACCCTTACAGACACTCGAGGCTGAGCCCTGTCCGGACAGAGTGTACCATCCACTTCATTCAACCTTCATCTGTACAATAAACCGGTTCCAACATCGCCCTGTCGTCGGGGAGAGGCCCTGTAGCCACCATTTGGGGTTCATTTGGTGGCGGTGGCTGAGGAGAACGTCACACAGTGGAAAAAAACCTAAACCTAAAATGAAGACGTGGAGGGACTCAAACTCAGGTTTCCCACACACACTAACCCTAACCCTAACCCTAACCACTGAATTTGATCAAAACAACATTGTCAACATTGGTTTTAGCTTTAACCAGCTACGTGTTGTGTGTCGTCATGTCCTCTAATTATTCATGAGATTCCTCTGCCATCCTAGGAAAAATAAACTTGGAGCCTGTTCATAATCACTGGCTGTGCAGATGTAACACTATGTGATCACGTTAAATCATACCCTTGAATCTTCGTTTACGTAATGGGCTCAAATGGAAGGAGCCATCTGATTGGCTACAGGCAGGGGATTCTCAACAAACCCACACATGCAGTGAAGTTCACACATGACAAGCAGTTTGTAAATGCAGGTTCAACAGTTTGTATAGAAATGTAATGACATCCAAATCTGTTTTGGATGAAAATTGTAAATACTTTTAAATATATATTTGTGGATTTCTACTACATTTATTTAAAACAAGAAATATATGTGTGTACATTAGAAATACATTAGTTTTTTATATGTGGATTATATGTGGATACATTTATATACAATGATAAATAAAGTGGAGAGTAATTTATATATAAATCCCGAAATACATTTGTGGATCCTTCTGTGTGCATTCTTAATATTGAGACTGATCTGACTCTCAACTTCTTTTGAATCCTACTCATCGACGTTACAGACTCGACACAAACGCAAACACGTGACCACTGTCTACTCTCAACATCTGTCGACTATTCTAAACCGCCGTCACTGTTGTATACAAGACTTGCAGCAGTAAACTTCTCATGTCTCAATCATAAGAATGACAACCCTTTCTACTTGTGATATACTGATTATTATTCTCATTTAATCCATTTAACGTTTGATATTTAGCCGCTTAGAAGATGAGCACATTTTTGCGTGTGTGTGTGTGTGTTAGTAGACTCTAATTAAAAGTCAATTAGCCCCCAGCCCAGTGCTTTAGTGACCTCTCTTAACACAGTATGGAGCAGGGGACAGAAATCGCTCCCCGATCTCATTATTTACCCCGACACTGTCCTTCTCCCTCCATCCTTGTGTCCATCTGGCCCCCGGACACTCTTCCCCCAAACTCTCACTGCATAGACCGGAGGAAACCAAGGTTGGGAAGTTGACCGCATACCAATTTTGACCCTTTTTAAACTAACTTTTCTGAAGTCAGTTTCCTGACTTGACATAGCAACGGGAGGGGTACCAATCCCCATGGAGTTTTTCACTTTAAGATACCTTCAACGTTGTGGAGGATTATTAAGTCTCACTGATATTAGTATTAGTTTTCACTGCCAGCTGGTTTCATATGTTCACTTTTGTTTGTGTGTAAACCTTGTTCTATTTCCGACTATTGTCAAAGCCGCCACAGTGCAAGTGTGAGATGTGTCGTGGTTGTAGTGCAGGGGTCTCAAACTCCCGGCCCGCGGGTCAGATACGGCCCCCCCATGTCATTTCATACGGCCTGCCACTTGATATCAAGTTTATAGTGAAACCTGGCCCGCCGCCCACACGCTCTTTTTTTTCCAGTACCCCCACAAGTCCAGTAGGTGGCGGGATTGCACCGTATTTGCAACGCACCCCTGTCACACCCAATAGAATGGTCCCGCCTATTAGGTCAGCCTCGCCTTCTTATTAGCAGCAGCCAATCGCTGTCCTTCTCATTCGATTGCTTCATTCAGTTCACCTGCTCCACTTGTATTTAAACCCCAGCCTTCCGTACACCCGCTGCCAGATCGTTGTTTCATGTTAGACCTCGTTCCTCACTACTACCCTGCTTTCCAGTTCGTCTTTCCGCCTGTTACCGACCCCTTGTCTGCCTGATGCCTCTTCCCCCTGCTACCGACCCCTTGTCTGCCTGATGCCTTTTCCCCCTGCTACCGACCCCTTGTCTGCCTGATGCCGTTCCCGCCTGCTACCGACCCCTTGTCTGCCTGATGCCTTTCCCGCCTGCTACCGACCCCTTGTCTGCCTGATGCCTTTCCCGCCTGCTACCGACCCCTTGTCTGCCTGATGCCTTTCCCGCCTGCTACCGACCCCTTGTCTGCCTGATGCCTTTCCCGCCTGCTACCGACCCCTTGCCTGCCTGACGCCTCTTCAGTCAAGATGTCGTTTTCAAAAGCCAAAAGAAAAGTTGATGACAAGCACAAACAGTTTCAGGAGAAGTGGGAGATGGATTGTTTCTTCTTTGTCAAATAACCTCAAGCGTCATTACTCAACTAAACATGCGGAGCAGTATGTGAAGTACCAGGGAGATAAGAGGACCAAACGAGCTGCACAGCTACAGAAAGGGCTATCAATGCAACAAACGCTTCCAGAAGGCAAGAAAGGAAGTCGATGTGGCAGTTGAAGCGAGTTACTGTATGTGGTGAGTGAAATGATAGTCAAAGCGGGAAAGCCATTTACTGAAGGCGAGTTTCTAAAAGGCTGCAGGTTGCAAATATTGTATATCCAGAAAAGAAGAGTCAATTCAGCAACATCAGCCTGTCAGCGAACACAGTGGCAGAGTGGATTACTGAGCTGTCAGGTGACATTTATGATCAGTTACGCAACAAAGGCAAAAGTTTCAGTGCATACTCTGTGGCTCTGGACGAGATCCCTGACATAAATGATAATGCTCAGCTTGCCATTTTTGTCCATGGTATTAATGACCAGTTCGAAATGTTACTTAGTGTGAACCCGATGCATGGCCGTACCACAGCCAACGATGGATTTCAGCAACTCTGTGACAAAATTGAGCAAGCTGGTCTGTCATGAAAGTCGCTCGTAGGAATAACCAGACGGCGCACCATCAATGATAGGGAGGAGAAATGGACTGGTAGCGCTTGTTCAAAGAAAATTGGAGGAGGAAGGTGTGGATTCGGCAATTGCGCTGCACTCCATTATACATCAGCAGGCACTTTGCAGCAAGTGCTTGAAGTTTGACAATGTGATGTCTGTCATCGTTAAATGTATAAATTACATAAGATCCAGGGGCTTATAGCACCGCCAGTTCCGTGTCTTTTTGGAGGAAATTGATGCAGCATATGGTGATGTTCTGTACTTCACAGAGGTATGTTGGCTCAGCAGGGGCAATGTCCTGAAGTGGTTTTTTTGAGTTGCGAACTGAAGTGACGACCTTCATGGACCCAAATGGCCCTAGCTTTTCTAGTTGACGTCACATAGGAGCTGAACACACTCAACCTGAAATTGCAGGGCCCAGGCCAGCTTGTCATTGCAGCTTTTCCACCAAATTGATGGTATGGAACCCAGCTAACCCTAACCCTAACCCAGCTCTCTGAGAAAAAAAATACAAATTTCCAGCATGCAGGTCTCTTGTGGAGGAGGGCACAGCATTCAGTGGTGAGAAATATGTTGATGCCATTGAGAAGCTACAGCAGGAATTTGACCAGCGGTTTGCAGACTTCAAGACACACTGTGCCACTTTCAAAATGTTTGCAGACCCCTTCTCCTTCGATGTGCAAAATGCCCCCAGTAAGGTACAAATGGAGCTCATTGACCTGCAGTGCAATTCTGAGCTCAAAGCCAAGTTCAGAGAGGCAAATGGAAAAGCAGACATGCTTGGACAATTTCTGAGAGAATTACCCCCATCCTTCCCATAGCTTTCCAAAATGTTCAAGCGGACCATGTGCCTTTTGGAAGCACATATCTCTGTGAAAAATTGTTCTCCACCATGAACTTTAATAAATCCAGACGTAGTGATGTCCATCTTCAAGCCATACTGAGGGTTTCAACTGCCACCTCCCTCAGAGCAAATGTGGCTGAGCTGTCTGAGAAGAAGTGCTGCCAGGTGTCTGGCAGCAAACATTAGGCAAGAAAAGCCAAGAATGACTGTAAATAGTTGATGTTGAGAAGTACCAACAGTTGAGCTTTTTTTTATTTTTTATACTTGAAGTGGCCCCCTTGTGACAAGACTGGACGCTCAGCGGCCCCAGGTAATTTGAGTTTGAGACCCCTGTTGTAGTGGCTCCGTCAGATGGAACAGTGGAGCCAAGTCATCCTTGCTTTTACTTCCTCTTCGCCTTCTGGTTATTGCAATTTGTTTTTCTCACGCATGACTACATCTTCAGCACCTCTGTGCTTTGCTTCAGCCACCATGTAGACCACACTTTATCCATTCCATTACACTCTTCATTCATTAGATGTATTAGATTTGAGATAATAGATTTATTGCTTGAAGATCATCTTTACTCTTGCTTAAGTAAGCGCTTGATAAATACTTGTACTCCTAATAGCTGTGTAGATGCAATAGTAGCAGTGGTATGAATGATATTCCTTATGACAAGGAAGGAATCGCATTAATACTACTTGGACTACTTGTATGAATGCTAATCCTATTTTACTGCTTTACAGTTTCCAGCAAATTATATTATCTATACATTCTTAATCAAGGTTCTGCTCTTTAACCCAACCATGGATATACGTAGGGCTGGGCGATACGGCCAACATCTTCTATCCCGATATTGGTAATTTAATATCTCGATAACAATATATATCATGATATAGCATGTTTTCTGGTAATTCAATAAATAGTCTATATAAAATAACCACATGGTAAAGCCTATTTTTGTATACTCCTGTGTGAATTAAATGCTTCACAAAAGTTTATTTTCTCATTTTATTAAGAACTTCAAGTGAAACTATGATGAAAAAATAAATATAGGCCTTGTGTACAATATAAAAATGTAAAACAGTTTCAAGTATGTACAAAGTCAAATATCGATATTTTTGACCAAATACCTCGATATTGATATTGCGACAATATTGTAGGGATGACTATTGGTGCCTTCACTAAATAGTTACACAATGAGATTTTCTGATAAATAATCATCATTAATGTGGATATAATGACTAAGTGGGTAAAGGCAAATCATAGAACAGCTATATTTATACATCTTACATATATCACAATATTACGATATCCAAAATCTAAGACGATATCTAGTCTCATATTACGATATCGACATAATATCGATATATTGCCCAGCCCTAGATATACGGTATAATCACCTCAATGATTAATTTAAAATAAAGAAATTCCCCATCAATTTAAGGATGGAAAATCCCTTTACATTCCTTTTAATTTCCTCAGTGTTAACATTAATATGTCATGTCTGTCTTAATGCTGGTTCTGCTACTTCATAAAACTAACCCTTAGAGCAGCCTTTTCAAATGAAAATTGTTTCTGAAATGTATATTGATCATTTCATAAATTGCCTGAAATTGCTCATCTCAACTGAAACGCGTGGGAGGACATTTCAAACCATGTGGTGACCCATTCTTTCTTATCCTATATTTTTATAATACCGTAAAATCTATAGTTTAGCGTTTATTTTCCCATGTACTTACTGTAAATGTATAGTGTTAGCAGCTTTGCAGTAACACATATTGGGATAAGATGTTCTAATATGATTACTGTACATAGATTATATATAACAAAGACCACTGTTCTTAGAAATAAATGTCATGCCGGATTCACCACAAACTGGTAATCTCACATTAGGTTAGGCTCAAGATATCTGTATATTGCTGGCATTAGCAAGGCACATCTGCCTTGCTTGAGAATTTCATTTATATGCCATTCATTTCTGTGCCCTTTAAAGCAAATAGTTTGGAGGTGTTGGATATCTTCGTCATACCTAACCCATGCAACTCATCTACAGAGCAAGAGAGCACAACAGTTGTTAACGTCTGCATCGTAACCCTTTAGTGCAATAGCGCCGTCAATGTACGTGTCTCAAAGTGCTTGTTTTTACCACTGACAGGCTCAGATTGTTGAAGTGTTTGACAGCATTATGGAAATGATCCCTACAGAGAAATCCAACTTTTGTTTTAACCTTTTGCTTGATCTGATCTTTTGTTTATTGTGTCTAACCAAGTCTCGCTCAAGGCAAAGTCTTGCTCTGAAATCTCTAAAACAGTTTAGAGTTTTGATTTTGGATGACCTTAAATCTGCAATCAGCAATGTTTTGCTGATAGTCTCATGGTTCTCATTCTCATTCGTTTGACTACGTGCAATGAAAACACTAGGGACTAAGATTCTGTGTGAAGACCGATGGAATAGCTAGGACCTTGATGTGGGGTGAATCAGTCCCGCTGCAGTTGTGATGTTGGAGTGCAGCCAGACCTTCTCCAAACATCATGAATGGGTGTGTCACTTACACTAGAATGTTCCATTTTCTCCTCCATTTCTCCTCCAGGATTTAATGAGAAATCTCATGGACACCTTGTAGTCTATCCCATCCATGCATGCATGCAACCAAAAACACAGACCCACATACAATACACAGACCCAAACAAAACATTTGGTGCGTTTGCCGCTTGGTATTCACACAGTTTTCTCCCTGCCCACGCTTGAGAGGCCGGGCGCTGTCGGCAGGCGTCCATGCTGCTGCTGAAGCAGGGCCGTGCCACCTGGGTATAATATCTCCATACTCATAGTGGGAGGATAGCTAATTATGTTCTACTTTACCATGAATCATTATTCACCATACTCTGGCTTCGCCCACATGCACGCACAGGGCCAGATATGTCAGTATAAACCACTGGCTGTCATATTATTCATGTATATATATATATATATATATATATATATATATATATTCCCTTCCTCTCTATTGGAGTGCAGGCTATTATGCGGTTATTTGCCATGGTGCATTTGTCTTGGTTTAAGAGGCTCGTAGCAGCGGATTGGCTGGTGATGATGATAGAATGACATGTGACCAATGGCAGGCCGTCATTCTAAACCAGGGTTTCTGCACCCTGGAAAAGAGCGCAATCTAGCGGCCAGCTATTATAAGAATGAATTAGATGTGAACAAACTAATATTTGTTTGTATTTGTATTATTTATTTGATTTAGTAGCATACCAGAAAAAGAATGCCCTGCATACATGTTTTATTATGCTTATTGTGTTGTGTGCTTTTGTATAATTATTCCCATTATTACATTTTGATAATCAGCTTTTTCTTATGATTTTAGCCTCATTTTGAATATGCTACTTGGCAACAGTTGATTTTCACGATTTCATAAATGCGTGACCTCTTTCTACCAAAACATTAAAAAATAATAATCTTCATGCTTTTAAAATGCACCTTCATTAAAATCTATATATTGGGAAAGGGGAAGTTCTGTACCTGTAAGATAGACACACCAGAGTGTTGTTAACCATTAACTCAGGCTCAGGTATAAGCTATGCGTGTTTGTGTGTGCATGAGTCTTAACAATCTATTGCATACAGTGAAAGATACATATTAAGAAAAAGACCATAGATATATTGGACCATAGATACATATTAGTGTGCTTCCTATGGTCTATTTTATGTCCTTAAAAGTGTCATGTTGGGTTACAATATAACATGGCTACTGTTTAATCAAACACCAGCGATCTTCTTTTAAATCCAATCTTTTGTGTACGTGTGTTGCTAGAGCTGGTATTTAGGAACATGTCTCTGCTATGGAAAGGCCAACAGACGCTGATTGAAAGCCGCCCTTTATCGGCTGTATCCGTGTAGGACGAGGAAACCAAACGCGCTACTTGCCCTGCGGTTGACATTTGAACATCTTTAATGGAATTTCTCTTTTTCTTTTTTCAAAGAGTCAAACACTGTGGACAAACACTGTGTTTGTAAATGATGTGATGATCCAGATGTAAGGAGAAGCGTTGTCCCAATGTGTCTAAGAAAGGTCTGACTACATAATTGCTGCATTCACGTCAGTGGCTTTTGACGCCCGTCATGGTGGGCTCCTGTCAGTCAACACCTACAGATTAAAAAACACATAGCGTCTGCTACCAAAGAGGTTGCATGTAATGGTTTCCCCAGACTGAAAGCTCTGTTTGTTCACTGTGCAAAATGTCTATGGCCTCATTTCCCATCATTTGGGGTCTAATTGAGTAATGAGGACATGGGTCCAGTATTGAGGAAGAACCCAGCCGTGAAACGTCTGCATTGTAACCCATGGGGGCAATAGAGCCTCACTGTAGGTCCTCTAAAAGTGTGTTATTGTATCGTAAGAACGTAAGAAAGTTGGTTATGTAACTAATGTAACCAACGTTCGTAACCTAACCCTAACCTTAACCCTAACCCTAACCTACGTAACCTAACCCTAACCACCACAATAACAAACAGACCCCAGATCAAGTGAAAGGTAAAGAAAAAAGTAGTATTTCTCTGTAGGGATCATTTGACTGATTTCAAGTATTCATTGATTGTTAAATGTGTTGCACAGATTGGTCCAGATGTTACAGCGATTGATTATGATTCTGTTTTATTTCCCCATTTCCCGTTTCCAGAGGAAGCCAGGCAGAATACCGTCTCCCATGAAACGTAACAGCTCCTATTAGCACTCAATTGCCCTTAATTTGGGACTAATTGACCCTTGAAACCAGATCTGCGTTAATCCCATCAAGTGAATGGCTATGCAACCATTTGCGAGTCAATCAGTAATGCATATGTAAATGCATATTTCTGCACAATAAAATTCATAATCTATATACTATACATACAAAAATGTTATATTTTACATCCATATCTCACCATGGATGAATAATATGTTCATATGTATTTCCTTCTAGCATTACATTTCTACTTCCCATCACTTTATCCCATGGCCTTGCTCAGTGGCGCGACAGCCATAATGCTGTACGCACCGTGCGTAATGTTCTTAATGTCCCCCCCGTCAACAAATGGAAACAAATAGAATATTTGCGCTAGAATTCACATTTTCTCCTTTGCACCACCTGTTTTAAACCCCTACAATCGCCACTGCTTGTGCGTACTATGAAATACAATCCTGCCGGCGCCACTGGCCTCGCTTGGTACTACAAATATTTTCAAAGCTTCCTCCCTGAATACACCGGGAGTCAGTCTCTCTCTCTCCCATGAGGTCGCCATGAGACGAGATCATTCTGGCCACACCGGAGGAGAGAGAGAGGAGGCCGCGGGTTTTGACTAAAATGCAATATCAGCTCTTCTCATTCCCCCCAATTATTCCACTCTGGCTCTCCGTGTCTCCTGTCACTCAGCAGAGCCAGCAGTGTCTCAGTGAGGGGACTCTCTGTTCCCCTTCTGGTGCTGATTAAACTCTCCTCCCAGCTAACCCCCCGTACTGAAGGGCCCTGCCCAGGGGCCCGGTGGTTGGGTGTGTGTGTGTGTGTGTGTGTAAAAAATCAATTCCAATGCAAATGTGTATCCTCTGTATCTACTTTGTCGTTATATATCATATATATATATATATATATATATGATATATATATGATATATATATATATCGTGGGGCGATGCAACGCTTTGAGTCGAACGCCCCGTTTCTATTTCCTGTCGTTGGCGTTGTTAAAGAAGGGATGAGGAACGGCTTCATTGAGTTAAAGGTAGTTATGCGTCAGTAGGAGGAAGGAGGTGAAAACCGGGGGCAACAAACTCTACAAACTCTCCCCCCCCCAGCGTTTAGGAGCCATTCCCTGTGATTCAAACAAGGCAAAAGAAATGACCCAGCGGTTGTATGAGGATATGAGACCCTGCTCTGTAGTAGAAAACACAGGCTTTACCAACATGCACCAAAAAAATATATACGTTTTAATACATTTCTCTGGCATTTCTTCTTTTTCGATGTACCGAAAACATACCGAACCGAACCGTGAATTTTGTGAACCGTTACACCCCTAATATATATATATATATATATATATATATATATATACACACACACATACATATACACACACACACACACACACAGTCTTCAAAATATGCGATAGCCTATTGGGGGGATCGGTATGAGGTCAGAGTAGATCATTACGGTG
>OMKN01071309.1:0-12311 GCA_900302345.1 Melanonus zugmayeri
TTCTCCTTTGTGGATTAATACAGTTTTTACTTTATACTTTACTTTTACATTGCTGATATTCCACTTCTATTCAATTCTATTCTTATTTTATCTTCTTATCTTCTCCTGTTTAATATGCACTGTTCTGCTAACTTTTGGAAGTGGATTGAAAGTGTTGTCTTATCTGTACTAAGCAAATGAAATACTCTCAGATATTACACTCAGTTGGTTGTTTGAAGGATGTTTTTAGATTCTAATCTAATCATTTGAACATGTCGCAGATATACAACACCGCTCATTTGATTAGAAATGACCATATCTAAGGTTTGTTAACAAGCATCTGTTAATAAATGCCAACATCATACATTGAACCAATGAGACTATTATAGTGATTATACTTGATTATAATCATAATCAGTTATCTTCTGCATTAAACTATCATTCTTTTAAGCATCTAATTACCATACTGTTAAGGGTCACTTTTAGTCTTCTTTCCAAGTAATGCAAATTTAAGAGCATCACATTTATTTAAAGAGCTATGTCATCAGTACTAACCAGATATGGTATGCATAATACATGACCAATATAAAATCTATATGTCATTTACATTTTGACCACAATTAAAAGGGGCTTTGTAGGGACAGCAGAGTTAAGTCATGCACAGGAAACTGAGCAAATGGAATAACGTTGAATATGAAGTGTTAACAAGGTTCTTGACCCTCAAATTCAATACGGATGTATTTCATTGCCACACTACAGGATATTTAGTATTGACGTTTAAATTGAAATTGAAAATTGAAATTGAGTTTAATTATACATGCTGTATATGTGTATGGAACTGCGAACCACAGGAGAGTGGAGAGTCGATTAAAAATAATTAAATGTGCAACATCCCTCATTGCGCACTTAATTATGACAAGGCTAGGGAGGAGGAGACAAGAGAGTATGGTCTCTTAATAATTCCTCTGTTGGAGCTTGCTTGTTGTTCACGTATAGAAGGACCTCGTGAAGTTTATGTCTTAAGCCCAAAGCACACAGCTTCATATTTGTGCGCAAAAACAAATAGAATCGTTTTAAAGGAGCAAAGCACAAAGAGCGCAAATGTAACGTGGCTGTATGTTTTCCCTCGCTTCGACTAGGATTCTTTCTGTGTTCAAAATGGATGCATAGGACTCTTTCTTTGTCTATTTTGGACGCAGAAATTCGAAAACATTATTTTGCATCTGTCCCTACACGGCTGTGTGCTTTCAGCTTAAGAGTTGTGTCAGATGCGTGTAAAGTGTACAAGTGCCTTAGTGTTAGAGATGGAGTCATGTGGCGCTCGGCCAATTAGATGGAAAAAGAGGTCTTCTCCGTAAAGGTGAAAGGTCACAGGGTCAGAGAGCACTGGCGCTTTCACTCCACTCACTGTTCCTGTTTCAAGATATTTTTCCTAAATTAAATAAATGCACGCAAGTGGAACAGAACAGGACTATGATTAAGTATTTTGGAAACATTACCTTCTGGATTTTCAGAATAAATAATATAATCTAATTTAGATTTTTTTTAAATAAATAAAGTAGCGAAATATATAGCTATATTTTTTGATATGCAGAAGTCAGTGACAATAACTGACAGTGACAGTAAATGCATAACATGTAAACAAATTCCTGACCAATCACAGCAGTGAACAAAGCAAACAAAACAAATTCCTACCAATCACAGCATCCTGACTGGGGCTTGTCACCGATGATCCGTTTTCTCTGTCAGTTCTCTGGGTCACCTGGGCCTTCATTCAAATAAAATAAACACACAACTAATGAACTAAGTGTCACAGTAGTGTCGAAGTTATGTGATTGAGCAAACAAACGGTTATACTTTAGTATAACTTATAGGCTAATTGAAATCACTACCTTTGCTGCTCTGTCTGGCCTACCCGCTAAACACCACCCACAACAATCCTACCTACTGTGAACCATTTTCACCTAGTAAATAAATTAAAGTAATTAATTTAAACCTTGAAGTTTCCTCTGAACTAAACAAGCTTTAATGCCATTGACCTGTCTAGACGAACTGATGGCTGAGGCCAAGGATAAACAGCACACAAACTTAACAAATGTATTTACATTTCATTCAATTAAACCAACTTACCCAGAGAGAGTTACAAAACTTTTACACATAGTAATTCACATATTGATGTTTTTCATTCATAATATGTTAATTTGGTAAAGCTCAAGGTTAAATCTTAAGAAGCCAAAAAATATTATATGTATTATTGTAGTATTTTTGAGAAAGCCAGCACAATTCATCAGTCTTCTTTTAACAGTTATTTTAAATATTTCATATGATGACATCATAGTTCATCTTGTAAATATAAATCACTGTAGGAACTTTATATTCATTTATTGAAATGATGTGTTTGTAGTAACAGTGAAGGCGATGAAACTGCATGCAAGATACCTTAAGGGGAGGGAACTCCTGCGTGTGTACACACATTTATTTAATCACCAGCAACTCTGTAATTCTAGTCAATTACCTCAACTTTACATCATAGACACGCCTGGTATCTCAAAGTCACGAGAAAAATATCATTGGATTTAATAGCCATTCTTGTGAAATGATACAATGATATGATGCAATACACTTTATTCATCCCTAAAAGGGAGACTAGATCCCACCGCACGCGTAAACAACAAGCATGACAGTTGGGAGATAAACACGCACACACAACTCAGGTAAAAGCAGGTAAAGCATAAGGGAATGCACATTCCCTATGGAAAACAACAGCGAGGTACTCTTTACTAACTACATTATATCAGTTAACAGTTCTGATTGGCAATAACATCAACATGATCAAAAAACAGCGGCCAACAACAGGTTGGAGAACCTGATTGCTGCTGTTACAAAAGACCCCCCCACACTCTTTTTTTTCACATGATGTCACGCATATTCCAAGCCGCCATCTTTTTCACCATTATAAATAATAATAACTAGTTGCTTGGTTATTCTCTCATTTCTGGTCAAGAAGAAGTACCAAGATGGCAACTTGGAATGCGCAGATATAGAACTTCAGATCACATGATTTGAAACCCTCCCATTGCTGCAGTGCTGATTTAGTGACATCATACCTTGGTGTCGGCGTGGCCGAGGTCACCGTGTCCTTGCATGTCGCCGAGGGACGCTCCTGGGCAGGGCATGGGGATGCAGGCCCGCACCGCATCGTGAGACTCCCTCCTACCTACAGAGCTTTAAGAAGCAAAGTTTGGTCCCCAAACAAGAAGAGGAGAAGGAGGAGGTAATCTAAAATTCCCACCACCCCCCACTGCCTTGGCTCCAACATGCCCAGGAGTGCATCTGTCTGATAGATTACCCTCTATCTTCTGAGGAGAAAGCCGGCTGAGGTGGTGTGGGTCCTGTATAGAAGGAGGGTCCCCCCCCCACTACTCTTAGGGGCTAACAGGGGTGATAGATGCCTCTTGGAGCACTTGATAAAATGGGCTGGGATATAGGTGGCGGTAAATCAGGGCTTTGGCAGGAAGGGCTATGAAGAGATCTGCTGGAGCGAGTCGTGATGGTTGAGTTTTCAGATAAAATACGAATGAACGGAATGAGGTAATGGCACTCACAGGGAGGAAAGGGTGTTGGATTTAATGCACCAGAGCCATAACTAAAAACAGGCCATTGTTATGGCTGTCAGAATGACCAAAATAGCATTCCATCAGGCAGATTTATATAAAAAAAGAATATTCAAAAGACCTCCAGAGCTAAAAAATGAAACAAATACCACTTGGTGCTTTGCTTTTATTGTGGTTAGTTTTAGAAAACTTTTAACAATAATGCATTTTCTAAGGTTGAAATGGACATTCCAGGTCCAGAAAGTATAAGCCCTCTCCAGGATCTTTAGATAACCTTCTGGATTTGGTAATAAGCAAAACCCGGAGGAACAACTAATGGGTGAAATTAGCTGGTGCGGTCCATGCGTGGAGAAATGTGGCAGGACTTTTACTTTCTGAATCTTCCACAATTGTACTCAAGCATATCTACAATAACGGGCAAACAGGACCTTTTGAATGATAATGGTGCATTTGTTTTCATTGTATTCAGCAGAAATCCACTTCACAGTTAATGTGGAAGGAAACATTTTGTGACTTAAAGAAACAAAGGCAAACAGAGTACCACATGAATTAAACATGAAGGGTTAAAATAAAAGCATTTTGATCAGTCAGGATAAGTAGGTTTTTTTTTCTTCTTTTCTTGTTATTTACTTATCTCATGATTTGGCTTGAATCCTTTAATGCTATGATTTTATGCATCTGCATTTTTTTTTATAATACCTTGTTTTTTTGTGAACATTGAATTCATATGGATTAACATAATCTGTATAATATTAATATATATAATTTACTTTGGTTAATTTGTTGTATTTCTTACCAGTCCTTTCCATCACTTTTCCTCCTCTCTTTCTTTTTGTCAGACTTGGTCTGTTTTCCTCCAAGAAGGGATGTGATCTTCTGCTCCCTCTTCTCCTCCTTCACTTTAGACAGATCTGCTTTTTTCCCACTCGGAGCAGGAAGTTTGCTCTTTCGGAAGCCAAACCAGTTGGCCAAGCTTGATCCAGATTTTTGCTTGGCATCATTATTTCTCTCCTGTTCCTGAGACTTGTGTAGATTCTCCTCTATTCCAAGCATTACTTTTTCCTCAATCGTAGTTATGGCATTTTGACTCTCTGGCTCTTCTGAAACAGGCTCTCCAAAGGCGCTTGAGAACTGCTGCTCAATCTGTAGTCGCCGGGCCTGCTCACGTTGCTGCTTCAGACTTTGAAGTCTCTCGCTCGAGGATGCCAGGTGTGAAGGTATCGGAAGTCCTTCCTCAATGAGGAAGTTGTTCAAAAGTGATCGGTTCATAGGACAATGGTAGCTGCTAGAGCAACTAAGACTTCCTGGGAAGACGTCACCGAGAGAGTTCAGAGAGCTGCCCGAGTGAGTTTTGATCTGAGTGCGGATCTTCCCAGATCTGTTTGAGTTTGGCCTGTCCATGTACCGTGCCCCAAAGCTCTGGCTACGAGCCTTCGCCCCGATCATACCCATAACAGGCTTGAGAGGAGGTCTCGTTGATACAGACACAGAGCGTTTGAACAGCCAACCCTCCTCGTCAAATCCCCAGTCTAACATCACACCACTGTCTGCTGCCACAGGTTGGACCGATGGTTCCGAATCCAGGGAGCTACAACGAGTCTCAATCTTTCGGCGGATTTTCTCCTTTGCGCCGAACTCGTTAACTCCATGTATTATCTGATACATATGGGGTTCCTGACTAAAAGTCTCAAATGACTGGAATGTTTTTGTAGAAAGGGCAGGTTTGTTATGCCTCCCCAATACCAGGAAGGTACTGTTTCCTTGTCCTGGAATGACCTCTATGGATTTGGCATTTCCAGGGAGGGTAATCAGTGCAGCTTTAGAGTTGAGATTTTGTACACTTGTACCAAACCCATGACCATAAATATTGGAAGGAGTCTGAGGTATTACTTCGGAAAAGATTGGTTCGCCTGGTATGATGCCTTGATTTGATAATGCAGAGGAAGCGCCATTTTCATCATGGCCAGTCCTGTTCATCGATGGCTGAACACACTCGGTAGCACACGATTCTTGAACAGGGACAGAGGCTGTGGATGGTGTCCTGGGTGACTGAGAATTAATTACCTTAATATGGGAATGTTTAGGAGATTTAGTAACCTCTGGTGTGTTGGATCCTTGAGGCGACTTGGCGCTGCAGGCTGTTGCCTTCCCAGTTGTAGTTGCCAGAGATTGATCACCAGATTTGGGGGTTTTGGATGAAGGTTCCAGACTGGATCTAACCAGTAGCGATGTGGTTCTACCTGGTGGAGGTGGTGGCGATGGGGACCGAAGTTCAGAGTGGGAAGCTTCAGCTTGGGTCTCCTGGTGCCGGTGTTTGAGTGAAGAGCAGGATAAGTTGGAGGAGATGGTGTCTTCTGGCCCAGACTCATTATTTGATTTAAGCTTAGTCATTTGGACCGGTGTTTTGTTTGGGCTCTTGGGGCAGTCAAGGTTTACAGCAGGCTTGAATGCCTTGCCGTGGTTCATTGGGGGAGAGAGCGGAGACAGTTGCCCCACACTCTCAAGAGATCCTGAAGGTCTGCTCACAGCAGCACCATCACTTCGTTCCATTTTGGTAAACGCCCCTTTGCATGAACCAGGTGGCTTGCCAAAGTTCGATCTAGTGCCTGCTGCACTCTGTCCAGGAGGGTTTGGCTGTCCTTTAGACTTATGAGCTTGAATTAGCTTCTGGTGAAGAGGAGAATGCAATTGCTTTGTCTGCTCTGATCCTCCATCTGCACTCTTGCTCCGGAGAATGAAGGCTTTTCGCGCTGAGTTACAGGCCTGTGGTTTCAGTTTCTTCTGCAGAGATTCCAACATGGCGAGGTCATCGCTGTCACCACCGACTTGACTGGCCTGGTCTCTGACATGAGGAGTGTCCATTGAGGAGCTGCGCTGCCTGGCTTCATCAGCGCTGTCCAGAGCTCTTTTCGCGGCATGGTGAATAGATGAGCTCATATCGGTGCTTCCCGCCTCGTGTTGCTTTGCTATGAGTCTGTCATGCTGCTTTTTGACATAGTCCAGTCTGGATTTGCGGTCGGTGGATTTTTCTTGGTTGTTATTTCTGTCACTTAGTTTCTTCAGGCTTGAGGGCTCCTCGTCATCAGCATCCAGGTGATTTGGACTCTCTGTGGGGCTAACACCAGGTTTCACTGTGGGACCTCCCAAGAGGAACTCATCAGGGACCGGTGAAAGGAACTGGCCAGGATTTCCTTGAGGCTTCATAGGGTCCTCTTGTAAATGACCGTCACCTTCTCTGTCACCCAAAGCAGCAGAACCAGTGTCCTCTAGGCAATGAGAATCTTCTGTGGACTCACCACAAGATTCCTTGACAGACTTTGGGCATTCCTCGTCGCCTTCATCAGAGTCTGAAATTAGAGTAGCAACTGCTACCTCTGTCTTAAATGAAGGTGTCACTGGTTTTACCGCAGACTGTTTAGGATCCAGCACCCGTGCACCAGACTTGGCACCGAGGGAGTATATTCCCTCGTTGGAGGTCATGCAGTCCTTGTACTGCGGCACAGATGCAGGTGCGGACAGTCTATTGGGGCTGCGCATTTGGAGCCTCTTGAGGCCCTTTAGAATCTGTCCCTCTTTCCAGCCCAGCTCGGCCGGCTCAGTGTCTGCAGAGTTGTGGCTCGACATGGACCCAGCACTCATCCTCTTCTCACGGCTTGTGGCAGACTGTAAGAAGAAAAGAAGAAGTCTTTATGGACTCTCAAAGCTTTGAACCCATCTCATGTCTTGAAGCAGTACTAACATTAAAGTGATGGACAACAGGATCTAAAAATGTAAAATAATCATAACATATCACAGAGGGATGTATCCACTACACACCTACCGAATATCTTGTCAGGAAAATGTCAAAGAGTATATTAATATACATCTCAAAGCTAATACAACAAGATTGTAGGGGTGTGGTCTGAATTCTGAATGAAGCCATAGCTTCATTCAGCTTCACCGTTGCCATAATGTGAGTGTATGGTAATTGGTCACTGCCTTGGCCATGTGACTGTATGGTAACTGGTCACCTGTTTGGCTACGAAGCCAGGAGGCAAAATAGACAACACCCATTAAATCGACTTGAAGGAATAGATAGACTTACATGAGATTGCAATACATTTCATGGACCATCATTTTCTAATGTTTATCTTGACAACCCTTAATAACATAATTAGAAGTAAATTACGGATTTCTGTTGTCCATCACTTTAATATGTCTTAGGGTGTGGGAGGAAATGGGAGAACATGCAAACTCCACACAGAAATATTACATATATTAAGTGTTGCTGTCAGTCAGCAGGGCTAACCAATGTGCCAAGTGACAGATTTGATATTGAACGACAAAGAAGATGGACCCATTTTTAACCGTAACCAAACTACTACTTTGTCAACGTAATGTTGACATGTTATTACTGTTGAGGAGAGGTGGGTGGGAGGTAACACTTCCAAGACCAACCTGTTTGGAAGAGCCGCGACCCTCTGCCCAGGTATGGGATCCGCTGGAGTATTCGCTGCAAGTGCTGGATAATGACTGTTCACTTCCACTACAGCTGCTGCGAGGGCAGGTGAGACTGAGCAGGCTGGGCCATCTCCCGGCAGGGACGCCTGACTTTCCATTCTTCTGGACCTCCTGGGAAGTCATTAAACAAAGCAAACAAAAGAATACAGGATAAGATCACTGTGAAGTTAGAAAGATGTTTTCCTGAATGTGAAAACACAATGATGTTTTGTTTTATGGTCCTTGTTAATGTATGGGGGATAGAAAGTCTGATTTCACCTTAACCTTTTTTTTGCCAAAATGTTTCATATTAGTCTTCAGTTCCTTTTCAACATGTCACTCGATTTTTTTTAGGGATCTACCTGCTTGCAACTTGCATCCTAACTAACATTCTTAACACACCTATAAAGTGGAGCTATCAAATTGTTCACCTTTTCTATAGCTCCACCTGCTTTAAATAATGAATGACACTGAAACCCAAGTAACTGTTTATTGACTGTATATATATTAGCTGTTTATTAGCTGTATATCAACAGCTTTTATAATTATATCTCCCCCTTCACACCCAGTAGCTCCTCTTGGATGTTTTTACATATACACATTATGACCCAGCTTGTATTCGTGACCGTCTCTCAGCACTTGAACTGTACTTCAGCACTGAGAGCCTCGATTGGCCCTTCATTTGTATTTGTCCCAGATCTCCAATGAATCAATATGCTGGATACATTGCTGTCTCTATCTATCCAAGAGCTAATTGGTGGAGGGAATGGCATTTTCTGCTCCACTAGTCATATGGCCTCAAGTTTTAATGTGGCTTCTTCATTTTTCTCCAGGCTGGGAGGTATGTCACAGCGACTTTCTGCACGCCGCTTGGCTGAAGAGATTTCTCTTCCTGTCGTCGTGGAAATGTGTGCCATCAATCTAGCTTGTGGCTTCTGGCTGTCTTTAGATGTATTTATAGTACACATTTTTAAGTCAGCACACAGTAAATAGCTTGAATATCACCTGAAAAAGCACTGTGGTTTTAGCGTTGACACATCATTGTTATTATATTTTATTCTCTTAGCTTCTTATAGTTTTACTCCCACAAAAGTGTTTAGTTAAAAATTATCTCAATTATTTTTCGTTCAATGAAGGTTAAATGCCTGTCCACATCATGGAAAATATTAAATCACAACCTTTGTACCTTTGAGATACAGGATGAATCAAAGACAGAGCCAAACAAGTAAGCCAGATGATTAACACACAGTATGTATTGAAGAAGTTAAAAGGAAGTAAGAAGTCATACAACAGCCAAGTCAATTATTATATTTGATTAGCATTTCACAGCTCTACTATTAAATTGAATCACAGGCACATAAGAAAGTCTGAGGTGGTGGTGGTGGGTGGGGAGATGTAAGTAGTGCTGATGGGGATGGAGGGAAGCTGAACACGTGCGTCTGTTCTGATTCCAGTTGGCGCGGACGCCAAGCGCCACGGCTTGTTGTGACCTCATTTAAAACAGCATTTATCTTTTGCCGGGCGAGCATCTTCAGCTTCCTCTCAAAGTCATTAGTGTCATCTGTTAGGAATAATTAATGTGAATGGGAAATAATTGCATCAGGGATCTTGGGACTTGACTGCGTCGGTCCATTCATTCATATTCACCTATTATGTGATTATGCATTCTGTGCTTTATTTCACAATAACTGTGGGAGGACGTGTTTTTTTGTGTGGCCATGGTGAGGATTAATCTTGAAAGTAATTACAGTCTGTGAAGTTAAGGAGAATCTGGAAGATTTGACATGACCGATATAGCTGAACAAAGGCTGCCATTAAAAAAACTGTGACCGAGTTTTCGGTCCCTTTAGTATTATGGCAGTTATTATAGATATATTTATATTTTAGTACTTTCACTGAAACTTTAAATAACTTTCAAAGTGAGGACACAAGTGTCACATCAATATTCTGGTTCCCTAAAAAATACTGAATGACCATCAAACATTATCTATTAACACTGGGATGAATGTCTTTCATATGGGTTGGATCGAAACCTTCATTTTTAATGATACTTGACAGTAGCCTTGACTTTCAAAGAACTACATTTCAGAGCATTGTGGTAGAGTGGTAGAGGTCAATCAAGTGATTGGCTTCTATCATTGAAATCAACCAATCAATCAATCAATCAATCAATTATCAATGATCAATTAATAAACAAAAACTACCATTCATATCAACAACAAAATACACATAATTTCTAATGTGTCTCCTTTTATCTCCACATACATCCTAAAAAAGTAATTGGTTGGATTGACTTCAAGTTCAATTATTTATTTTCTTTGCTCAAGGACACCTCAACACTTGATGCATGTGTGGGAACTGAGGGATAGAACCAGCAGCCTCCAGTTGCCAGGCAACCAGCTCTAACTCCAGAGTGAGAGTTACTGCTGTCCCTATCTAATTAAATCAGTCATCCTTGGACATGCTGGAACATGGTGGCCATATGAAGAAAGCATATCTAGTGAAATCACCATTAACCAAAGAACCGTTAATCTGTTTAGATGAAACCAAACAACTTTTACAGATGAACAACGCACAGAACGATAATGAACCGACACACTCATAAAACCACGCTGTCGTTATTTGAAATAGCCACTGCCCTTTTCGAGACTTCCATCTCGATAAAATCAAATAAACATAGGATGTCAAGTCTTGGGCATGAAAAGCACACGGGTCTGCGTGACGGGCCAAGAGTGAATAAATGAACAGCTGACACTAAGAGGCACGGTTCACAAAAAAAGAACCCGACCCTGGGAGAAATTGACGTTTCGTGTTTTCACAGCTCCCCCGGCTGCCAGTGAAAACCGCTGGAGACGCCGCTCACTCCTGAAGAGCGGACCTCCCGTTCGGAATGCTAATGGACGGCTATCAGGTAGCGCTAATCGAGTTCAGCGGACTGCAGGGTGGTGGCGGTGGTGGGGGGTGGGTCCTCCTGATGCCCTCATACGTGCCCTACCACCAGGCATGAACCAATGGCTCGTAAAGCCCACGTAAATATATATAAACCACTGCTCTGAACACTCTCGTGTCAACGCCTTCCCAGACGAGGTGTCTGACGGTGGTTAGAGATGCGGAGATGGTGAACATGGCAGATATCCATCGATGCGTCGCACAAAAAGCTTTCACCCGAGTTCACACAGTGCATGCGTTTCATGTGTTTTGAGCATGCGTGCCTGCATGTCCCTTGGTAATGACACCTCTTGGTATTAATGGCTGGGACGTGTGTTGGGGATTTTCTCTTTTCCTATAGACTTCACCTGTGATTGTACCATACGGGTTATGAGTTGCTAAAGAGAAGGTAGGGGTTAGGACATTTTTGCTGTAGGATGTTTACAGGTAGGCTGTGAAACCACCCTCTCCTCAAGTCTAGACTGTCCTCTCCACAACGGCTCTATTAGTGAACATAATGCATCAGGGTGGATGTAGGCGGTCTACACTATAATGCTGCATAAACGTTTGACAACTAACATTATTAGAATGTGGCCTTTTCTGGCTGTTCAAGTAAAACCCAAGAAGTTTAATGAATTAAACTTTACAAATGTTGTCGAGTCAGTGCTCAGTGACACAAAACAAAGACCAAACTGTTTATGAACAAGGTGAAGGTATCTAGGTGTTCGTGGTGCATATTGACCTATGTCCACCATGACACTTTAATTAGGGTAAGGACCAAGCATGGCTGGCATCGTCCACTTGATTTTGCGGTCGGAGGCTAATCAGAGCCAGCTCTCCTCGGGGCTAGGGTATATTTAGCAGAGTGTTACCTCTCTGAAACAATAGCTGTCTTCGCTGTCCTAACCTCTCCTCAACTCCCTCCTGTTGAGCGCTCCACTCTTCTTCGTACCTTCATCATCCTCCCTGTCTCCTGCCCAGCTCATTACTGCACTCAGAGGATACTGCCTTGTCCTTTTCCCTCCTTTTCTCTGTCTGTTTCTTCCCCTCTCTCTCTCTCTCTCCTCTTTACTCTCTCTCTCTCTCTCTCTCTCTCTGTCTGTCTCTCGCTCCTCATTCTCATTCCCTCTTAACATTCTTGTCTTACTCTCTCCACCTGGCGCGCTTTCTTTTTTGCTCTTCTCTCTCTCTCTCTCTCTCTCTCTCTCTCTCTCTCTCTCTCTCTCTCTAGCGCTTTACTGAGTTACCTCACTCTCTCTCTCTCTCTCTAAATTTCCAATTTTTTAATTGCTTTCAATTTTAATTGCTTTC
>OMKN01071317.1:0-10719 GCA_900302345.1 Melanonus zugmayeri
TGACCACATCCAGCATGCACATTAACATTCAGCACAGCATCTCAAGAAGCAGAAATACTCCGATATATATCCACTCTGGTGCAAGACGGGGAGGAGAGGGGGAGTCTGGGAAATCATAGCAAACCAAAGGGATATGGGAAGGGTTGAGATGCAACATTCACTTATTGAGTAAATGCACTTAACGAATGGAAGAGGACAAAACCAGATCGATAGATAGACAACTGGACAGATAGATGGACAAATGGATGAGAATAGAAAATGGCTGAATCACAAGATAAAATAATCGTATACATTTTCATTGATAATAATACATGATTGAGGAGTGAGAAGAAGAGAAGGTTAAATGAAATTTCAGGTGAGAGGAAGAGAAGGTTAAATCATATCTGAGGTGTGAGAATAAAGAACAGGTTAAATACTGAAATCATGTGAGGCGTGAGAAGTAAAGGTTAAATAATATGTGATGCGTGGGAGGGGGGTCTGGGGACATCAGGGAGGGTGGACTACTATAACAACATGGAGGTATTGTTATAATATCCCACCCACCTTAATGCAGACCCTTTGGGCGTAGCCACGCCGTAGCCCTTGGAGTCCAGGTTGCCTCCGACCTTCATGGTGTCGCACGGCTTCCGCTGCTCGATGTACTCGTTCATGGTGGACTCCAGCAGGAAGGCGAACTTCCCCTTGGACTTGCGGACCCGAGCCACCCCGTCCGGCGTGGTCTTGGCGAAGACGGACGGCTCGGCCGACTTCATGTACGACCACATCTTCTCGTACACCGCGATCTTGGAGCGCTGCGATTGGGTGGGGGGAGAGGACGGTGGGCAGGGCAAACCATTCAGCTTAATGTTGGAAGAAAATATAGTGAAAAAATATAGTGAATCAATCAGAGAGGTAGGAGAAATGAACAAGGGATCTTGGTGGCGGCAGTCATTCAGGGATGAAAAAACAAATCTAGAATAAAAAGATTAAAGGATAATGCATTCATATAAATGGGGGGGGAGGGATATGTGAAGGGTCTCTTTATGGTAAATTAGTTTCTACACAAAGTAGTTCATGTTTCCTGTGGGACCCAACAGTGAAGCTGACAAAACAAACACCAACAGCTGTGACTACAGTTGGTTTGTTTACTCCGGCTCCAGCTCGGCATTTCCACAACGCCGTGGTACCGGTGGGCGCCGCGCGGTTCAGGCGGTCGACACCTGGACCGGGGCCGCGGCGGTGAGACCGGCTCTGACGCGTTTCTAAAAACAGCCAGGCACACCGTCGGCCACCGGGGAGTTGAGGTGTACAGCTGTCCACGGTTAGAAGGACCAACGTGGAGGACGGCAAAGTAGGGTAATGTGACCTTCCGCTGAGCAGACAGGACGACAACAAAGTTCTTCTGGTCCCCGGACGACCCGGAGAGGAGGTTCTGTACCGAGGAGAGGAGGCGATACGATCTGCTCATCCTGAGGAAATATCGACATTCAGATTCTGCATCTAAAATACCCTCCGGTGCCTGAAGCGTTTAGTGACTCAGAGCGAGAGGGAGGGTGCGAGACAAACTGAATTTGTTTAAGAACACCAAGGCTTATTAGGAACACCAAGGCCACTTTCCACAATGAAATGATGGCTTATATTCATTAATTTGCAATATATAAAATACCGTACAGACTACAGATGGGTAAATCTAAGTCTTGTGTCGGTTATGTCAGCCACCGAGGCCCCAGAGTGGAGATATCATGTCCTCACAAGAGAGAACGCCTTGATCTAAACACTGTCTCATCACCATGGCCTTCAGACGTCCTACAGAGCGCCGGAGGTCAGGGATCACCAGGGGGGGGTCTCCTCTCCTTCCTGTCTAGCAGGAGGAAAACATCTGGAGATTTAGGCAGGGGGAGTGAGCTGAATCGCCGAAGACAGACTTTTGGAATCCAGCCATTGTTTCCTGAATCCTCGACACCCACGTTGCTGACACTGAGACAAGATGGCGCTATTAAATCACAGCCCTGCCCTTCTCCGAGGTGTGCTCACCAGCGCAGGCAAGATTGAAAGTTTCATGCGCAGCAATTTTTCAAGGACATGAATTAAATTCGAAGTATGTGTTTATCTGCTACAGACTCCTGCCCAACAGCTGTTGTTGATGATATGTCCAATCTAGTGGGGTTGTGATATCTGCCCTCAGCGAGGCCAGTCTCACCTGCTGACACCTGCAGACAAGCATGGAGTACAGGTTCTCACCTGCTAGACAAGCATGGAGTACAGGTTCTCACCTGCTAGACAAGCATGGAGTAGAGGTTCTCACCTGCTAGACAAGCATGGAGTAGAGGTTCTCACCTGCTAGACAAGCATGGAGTAGAGGTTCTCACCTGCTAGACAAGCATGGAGTAGAGCAGGGGTGTCCAAACTTTTTGGGTTGTGGGCCACATACAGCAAAATATAGCATTGAGAATGTGGTGGGCCGTACTTTGGACACCCCTGGAGGTTCTGTGAAACCGTGGCATGGGAAGATCAATGATAGCCACCGGCATCTTCTCAGAGCAACACTAAACCACAAGCATTTATAGTGCAAAGACAGAACCATAAAACTAATAGTTGTAGGGAGGTACATTCTAGGAAGGTGACATTAACACCCTGCTCAGCTCCTAACATACCGTCATTATCGGCCTCCTGGCCAAACTCCCAACACTTGTGCCAACATGGCCCCCTGATCGTCCCCTGGTCTCTGATTGGATAGTTTCACTTCTCACTTCTCCGCTGTGTTAGCCAGCGTGTGGTGAGCGTGCATCATCATCCGGTTTTCATTTGAACTATATGATGAGAATAAGTAGTTCCTGTGTGCTTTACTGCAAGCCAAACAACACACTGCCCTGGGCTCCTCTAGTCCCTCCTGACGCAAACACAGTGTCCCTCCTTGCTCCTCGCATCTATTCTGGTAGGAGATGGAGAGAGGAGCTCACCCCAGGACTTAAACGTCTCGTCAGATGCCAGACAGCTCTGACGTACCCCCCCTACCCACCTGGAGCCGTTAGCCCGGCTGCTCCAAGCACCTCCCATCATTTGGCCTGACCTCACACATCTCCCCCTCTGTCTCACTCTACCTCCCCCTCTGTCTCGCTCTACCTCCCCCTCTGTGTCTCTCCCCCTCTCCGGCTCTTTTTCTCTCTCTCTCTCACACACACACACACACACACGTCTGAGATGGTACCCACAGGCAGCTGACAGCAGGCAGTCGTCTCCGTGCCAACAGATGCTGAGGGCATTTGTAAGTCCAGCCTCCGCTCATCAAACCATCTGGCATCAGAGGACAGGGGTCTCCAAGTCCATCTCGCAGGGGTCTTCAGTACAGCCAGACCACTGTGAGCCACTGGTGATTAAGACCCTAAACCCCACATCGGTCTCATATCTCCTATCGACACGGAAACAGATGCCTGCCCCTAGTTCGGTGTCCCTCATCATTTCCACTCATTACTTATATTTGTGTTTTGAGAGCACGTTTGACCCCTACGAGCCTCCCTAGGCCTCGGTGAAGTGCAGGAGAACTGCGGTCTTCACGACAAAACGATGAGCTAACCTAAACCAATCCCTCCTCCAGCGGTTACGAAGTTACCCAAACGACGTCTCGCATTACCCCACCGCAGACTCACACTGCTGTGATCCTGTTTGGGATGAAAGGGATTCAAGCCCCGTTATCGTGAGGACCGCTTCAGCGGCTGCAGAATCAGTTCTGGCGTGGCGTCGGCCCGGCTTGGGGACTGAATGAGCAAACATCAGAGCGACCTGTCACATCCCGTCAGCTCAGCATACTGTTTCATTAAGAATTCAACAGAATGCTGCAGATGCCGGGGTGGATCGTGGATTCAGGCCAGCCGCTGATTCATTCTGGGCATATGGAGAGAGTTAGACGGAGGCAGCGGCGTTCATGTTAACAGCGTTAACTGATCGTAATAACTAGTGACGGCCCGGGACGGCGTCAGATTGTCATTCAGCGGTGGTAGGCATTGAGATTCAAGCCCACATAGCTTTTGTATAAATCATCCGCTGTTGCAAACCGGTCGCAAGCTTGTAGATCAACTCCGGAGGCAAACGGATAACAGCAAATACGCAAATAACAAATATGCGGTTGTTTACCCACAATGCAACAGTACAATGTTTACGTTGGCTCAGTCCAAACCACATCCAGTGATCAAGACCGAGCCAATAAAAGAGCAAGCGGCGGAGGTCTCGGAGCAGCGGCGGTGACGTTGGTTCGCTGCTGGCTGAGGAAGTGAGATGAAGATCACATGTCAGCTCACATTATATCCACACGCATGCGGCGCCACAGGATTAGCTGACACGCTTATCTGGAGGCGCTGTAGCGTTTAGGTCAACCACTGGGTCTGTACTGGGTCTACTGGGTCTGTACTGAATCTACTGGGTCTGTACTGAATCTGCTGTCTGTACTGAATCTACTGGGTCTGTACTGAATCTACTGGGTCTGTACTGAATCTACTGGGTCTGTACTGAATCTGCTGTCTGTACTGAATCTACTGGGTCTGTACTGAATCTACTGGGTCTGTACTGAATCTGCTGTCTGTACTGAATCTGTTGTCTACTGAATCTACTGGGTCTGTACTGAATATCTGAATGGTCTGTAGTGAATATCTGCATGCTAACTGGTTATTTTCGACAGGAGAGATTTGTCAAGTTTACTGAGAAATCTCAGCCTGCACCAGTGGTTGGTGTGTCATTGCCTCATAATGAATCTTGATTCACTTGGGCTTTGGTTATTATTTATCACTTCCAAAATAGATAACAATTTTCCACATTAGTATATTAAAATGGAAAAACAAATAAGTAATCACATTTTGTTTGTGTGAGGCAAACAAACTCGAGGAGTTGGAGAGAGTAATATGTCATCTATTATTGCAACCCAAACCTTCTTTACTTCATTACTGCATAAATGACATAAATAAATAAATAAATCCCTCACCCACCAATGAACTTATACTACCATGCCAATACTGTGAATACTTAGAAGTAGTATTTAGCAGTATGCTACTCCCAACAGCAGAAAAGTATTCAAGTATCACCACTCCAACTAATGCGTCAACTATCAATGCTTTATGTGCTCCACAGGATATATATATGTACATATATATATATATATATATTAGAATGGTGACAGTGGTGAGTTGATACCATTTGCCATCAAGAATTGATTGAGAATTGACAGAGCCATTGGACGTGCCAGTGGAGCACCTTCCATTGGTTATTAAGCAGCGTTTCCCAGCCCATTGCAAACACCGAGGGAACGCACACTAAACGAGACTGTGGAGGTGAAGGGGGCGTGGCTTGGCATCGGGTTGTAAACAAAAGAGGGCGGGGCGGCTAAGTCCCGGGATTGACGCAGCTGTGGGTGTGATTTATACCGATATCTGTTCGCTCTCCCCCACGGTGAGGCTGGATCCCACATGTCACGTACTCCACATGAGAACCACCGTGTACCTTGGTTCTGTTGTTAGACAGCGTTGTTTCAGCTTTGATTATTATTATTTGCCAGCGGGTTAGCCGGTTGGATCCTCGGTATCCCCCGGAAAGGTCTTTGCACAAAATAAAGACGTTTGCTGGCAATCCGCGCTGTCGATTCCTCCTTCCGTCAGACGAAACCCTGGGTGTGAGGCAGGAAGCCTTACAGTGGCGCCTGAGCAGGGACGTGAGTAGGAGTTGGAGGACAACCGTGAAGAACAAAAGTACACAGTGGTTCTCGTGTGAAGAACGATGTGCTTGCATCGAGGAGTACGTGACATGTGGGATCCAGCCTCACTGTGGGGGAGAGCAAACGGATATCAGTATAAATACAGGTGAGTTCATTATGCTCACCACCCACAGCTGCGGCAATCCCGGGGCCGCCCCGCCCTCTTTGTTTACAACCTGATGCCAAGCCACGCCCCCTTCACCTCCGCAGAGACACTCGATGGAGTTAGGGTGACCGCCATCTACCGTTCCCCGGGACCTTCTGACATGAAGCAGTGCTAGCGGGTATCTCAGCAGGGTTCTGACTCCTACCCTGAAGAACTCCTTGGTGGATCCGGAGTCCAGGGTCCCGTAGGCGATCTCCGTCTGCTTGGCCAGGTCCTCGGCGCTCTCGATGGGGGACACCATGCGCTCCACCGTGAGGAAGGCGGCCAGGTTGGCCGTGTAGGAGGAGATGATGATGAGGGTGAAGAACCACCACACGCCCCCCACGATGCGGCCCGACAGAGACCTGGGGGAGGGGGGGCGGAGACAGGACAGACATGACAGAAACCAACAACCACCCGATGGGGCCAGTTAGCTCAGCGCTAACTGGCCCCATTTAGTGATTAGCAGACTACCCCGCCCTAACGCCTCTCCCTGTCCTTCTAGAAGATAGTGGATGTGTTTGTGAACACGTCTTAGTGTAGTGTACAGCACAACATAACTCAGATATTCACTATGCTTCTTCTAACAACATGACTTTCATTTGCTTCTATTGATCGTAACCCTATTCCTGTGCGGGGGAAACAAGATTTAAAACATCAATACACAATGCACAAGTTAGCCGCTTATCTCCATCACTTAATGGTTTGAATCCTAGGTAAGTGACTCCCTGTAAGATGGGGTTGTAGATGAATCCTCAGGGACAGATTCATCGTTACCAGTGTTACGGTTGCTGCTAGGTTCTGTGTGTGTGGATCGTCTGCAATCGTTTGCTTCTTAAAATCATTACAAAGGGAAATGAGATTCTGTGATTATATTTTATCCCAAGCTAAGGAACCTGACAAAGCTCATGTTTCACATTTGAAGTATGAAGTTTCCGAGCAGAACAAAGCCATCTCATGGTGTGTGTGTGTGTGTGTGTGTGTGTGTGTGTGTGTAACTAGAGATGTGTCCCTGGTTCTGTTCACTGCTGTTGCTGTTGTTTGTTTTGTGATTCGGTGAAGCTCAGATTGAGCTGTGGAGATGTCAGGGTTGGACCGGAGGAGGAGGAGGAGGAGGATGGTGGTGGTAAGATAGAGAGGAGGAAGGAGGAGGAGGGTGGTGGTAAGATAGAGAGGAGGAAGGAGGAGGAGGGTGGTGGTTAGATAGAGAGGAGGAAGGAGGAGGAGGGTGGTGTTAGATAGAGAGGAGGAAGGAGGAGGAGGAGGGTGGTGGTAAGATAGAGAGGAGGAAGAGGAGGAGGAGGAGGGGGCAGTAAGATAGAGGAGGAGGTTGATGGTTGCAGACGGTAAGATAATACATTGATGTTCAGTTTGTTGATGTCTCTCAACACGTTCTGATGGAGAAGAGGAGGGAGGGTGGAGGAAGGAGGTTTTCCAGGCAATAACAGCTCACAGCGTCTGTCTGTCTTCATCTTGCTGAGGCGTGGTGTGTGTGTGAGTGTGTGTGTGTGTGTGTGTGTGTGTGTGTGATGGAGTGTATTTCACTGTCACACAGACCCTCCCCTCCTTTATTTCTTTATAGATTTCCATTTCTGGCCGGAGATCAGAGAATGATTGTTAGCCAGTGTCCTTTTATTAGCATCGACCAGATGCTAATAAATAAATCCCTGTTTAGCACACTAACTAACAGCTAACTAGAGGTTGTTTAGCATGCTAACTAACAGCTAACTAGAGGTTGTTTAGCATGCTAACTAACTAACTAACTGTTGAGCATGCTAACTAACCAGCAAATTAACTAGCTAGAGGCTAGTCCCTGTTCAGTATGCTAACTGAACGCTAGCTAGAGGCTAACCAGCTAACCAGCTAACTACAGTCGATATTTAGCAGCTGACTAAGCTCCAGGTGAAATGGCGCTTCAGGTTAATGGAGGTGCGTCCAGCTTGGTCCGGCGTTGAGCTGAATCTGTGCTATCGAGGGGAATGGGACTACAGGCCCTTTAGTGTCTGCTCAGGAGTTCAGGCAAAGCTGTGAATTAAAAGTGGTCCCCTCAGACATTGATTTATTGATTCATTGATTCGTTCATTGACTGACCCATCTACCCACTCTCCACCCTGCTTCTTGACACCACGGACGACGGGACATGAGTGGAGGGTGGATGGTGATGGGGAGGTGGTGATGAAGTGGTGGTGAATACAGTGGAGACGGTGGACTCCAGTAGAAACCCCCCGCCAGGCGACCTCCACGGGGAGCACGTTATATCTACCAAGATGACGACCGTAAAATGGGACATGCAGCAAAAACACGGTAGCCCTCCAAGAGCCGGTAAGTGGGGCGGTAAGTTCTCTGCATTTTACCATCCTCAGCATGGTGGATACGAGTTACTTAGTGGATACACTGGCGTCTACTGGACGACTAGCGCTATGTTTACATGCACACTTGTAATTTGGTTAAGACTGAATAATCAGATGGTCATACATCATCAAGTAAGATATTTGTATACTGATTACCGCCTTCACATGGCCACTAATGGAATAAGAATATTCGACGAATACTCCAATTACCCCATTCGCCCATCGAGGTAACTTTACTTCAAGTTGAGATCTCTCATTATCTCTAACATGAAAGACGTCTCCTCGTCTAAACACCGAACACGCTCCTTATGTATCTGGTGAATCAAATGGATGTGACATGGATCTCTTTTGGTGCATGCATTGACTGAACATACCGACCTTAATGTCTTAAAGGTGTTTACATGACAAAGTATATTGAATGATGATCCCAGTTATCTAGATGCCCTCACCACTTTATGCTCCGGGAATAAGTCTGAACAGACCTCAGGTCAGTTCATATTTGGACCCATTGCCTGAAGGAGGTTAAGGTGGGTGTATTGGTGTGCAGGTAAATGTCTGGAACAACATGATGGGATGGATGTGGGCTGAGGTGCAGGATGAGCAAGCGACAGAATAACTCAAAATAACAGATATGCACCATGGCTCATGGGAGGGATGGATCGGACCGTAAAATGCAGAGAGAGACGATGAGAACATCGACCATGGGGTGGTGGGGATGGAAGACCAACCTTGGCGAGATATCGCATCCTTGCTGCATGAAGGCGCCCAGCGAGAACCACAGGCTGTTAAATATGCCAAAGTCGTTGGGAGGGTCTGGTGGGCTCTGGGGGTCTTTGGCCTCGTCGCTCTCGTCCAGGTGCCACTCGTAGGGGCTGAAGCGGCTGACCAGGAACAGAACCACGCTCACGCCGATGTAGGCGAACACGATGCACATCCAGATCTCGTAGGCCAGCGGGTCCAGGAAGGAGAACACGCCGGGTTTGGACTTCTGGGGCTTCTTGATCATGATGGAGATGCCCAGGGACATGAAGGGCTTGGAGAAGTCGATCACCTCCTCACGGACCAGCGTGATGGTCAGGGGCGCCACCGCAATGTCTGCCCTCTGGAACCACAGGAACATAGAGTTAAGAACCACCACTAAACACAGGAACATAGTTAGACCACCACTAAACACAGGAACATAGTTGGACCACCACTAAACCAAGCTGAACCCAAACCCGCTCCTCATCTCCAACTGGAAACAGTTGGTGGACTTATTACAGTATTAATACCGCCAGAACCCCTCTATTTATAGCACCTCTCTCCTCCTAATGATGGATATAAACGTCTCCTCGTTCTGTATTTTGGAGGAACGTATTATCGCCTGCTGAAATGGAGTTGATTGGAGTGGATTTGAAAGGCAGAGGAGTGAAAGAGAGAGATGAGTCACATCATCTTTGTGATCTGAAGTCTTTTGTCTGAACGGAAAAAGGAAGACCGGGATCATGATGTATGATGAACCTGTTTGCCGATGGAGGATTCAGCCTGCGATGACAAAGAGATTCATCTTTACAGGGTTTCACCCGCACTGCTAACCTGGCCCATGGAAACTGCAGCTGTTTATTTTACACAGAAGTTATGAAATATGAGAGGCATTACTGGACAGTATCAGTTCTAAGGTAAAAACTCTTTCACCATTTGAAAGGACTACTCTCAAGTATTAATCAATTGGATTCTTTTGAAGGATCTGTAGTAAAGGAGACGGACGACGAATAATCCATGACACACAACCAACAGGAACCGGTGTACTCACCCCGTACACCAGTTCTCCCACCATCCCATTCCAGGTGCGCGTCTCGGGGTCCCTGGCGCCGTACTTGCCGTCCGCTACGATGGACAGCTTGTAGCGTATCCCAACATGCTTAGCGATCTCGGACGCCAGGTCCACACAGTACCCCTCGTATCTGTCATTCCCATCCAGCTGCATAAAGTTTCTCTTGTACATGACGTACGGCGCTTCCTGCCAATCACACACGTGTTAGGAGGTACAGAGTAACGTGCACGCTTGTTACAGTGCACGTGAATAGTGAATGGACGACCAGGTGGCATGCAGACAGGATGGGATGGATGGGTCACCAAGAAGTAAAACAAACAGCAAGGTGGGGAGGGGGGGGGACATTCTCCTAACCCTATCATCCTATCCTAACGTCCCTGGAAGGAGGATCCCACTCCTGGGTTCCTTCTCAAGGTTTCTCCCCTCTGGGTTTGGGGAGGTTCTCCTCTAAGTCCTCAAGAGGGCTGAGGCCCTCATGTGGGGTCTGTGAAGCCCTTTGAGACTGGAACTGGGATTCAGGACTGGACTAATACAATGAATTTGACATGGCTTGGCTTCTGGTGAATGGGTGGGGCTTCTGGCTAATGGGAGGGGCTTCTGGCTAGTGGCAGGGGCTTCTGGCTAGTGGCAGGAGCTTCTGGCTAGTGGCAGGAGCTTCTGGCTAATGGGAGGGGCTTCTGGCTAGTGAGAGGAG
>OMKN01071323.1:0-13238 GCA_900302345.1 Melanonus zugmayeri
CACCCATGTACACATGCATCCAGACACACACACACACACACACACACACACACTTCCACAAAGCAACTCATCTACATTCGTGTACCTGTGTTGTATTCCTCAACTTCCACGAATGTTGAATATATTTTTAAATCATCACCCATCACTCAAGGCGTGTCAGGAGTTGTGGTCATACACTGGTGTGTGTGTGTGTGTGTGTGTGTGCTTATTGCGCATCTGCATACCATCACCACGGCAACTCTCACACATGGATAGGCTGCAGGATTAATAATAGGCGAACCTTTAGGTTTGTGTGCATGCGGGAGCATTGACTAATGAGCTTGGAATATGCATTTCACTTCTCTCAATGAGAACGAGGCCTAATACAGCAGGAAACTCACTCAATAAGTAAGAACAAGGCAAAAAAAGACGGGTCAAAATATTTTAATGCCACTTGACAACGAGTCAAACAGAAAAGAATCCCTGGTCTAATTTACAATACACTCTCTGAGTAGTATATAGGATATATACACAGTAACACAATATAGGACCAGCAATGATTAAACACAGTATTCCAAATCTAATTTAGCCAACTGAAGAAAAAAAAAAGACATAATTTGAGTTCTCTTTAACATTTCACACACACATTACAATAACACAACAGCATCGCTAGGAGAGCTTTGCTTATTTGCAAATGGCTGACGTCGCGCTGTCGATGATGTTTATTGAATACGAGAGTGGTGTTTACTCTGCGCTGTGACTTGAATATCAAGACCCGGCGCTGTGTGTGCGTGTGTGTGTGTGTGTGTGTGTGCGTACGTGTGTGTGCGTGTGCGCGTGCGCGCGTGTGTGTGTGAATGCAGCTGCGTTGTGACGGACGGAGCAACAACTTTCACATCCACCACCAAGTTGAGAAAACACAACAGTAATAATCCGATTGTAAAACACAGTCACACTGTTCACACAATCACACGATAGCATTTCAGTGAACGTTGGCACAACAACAAGTACGACATCAGTTATTGAACAATAATTATCGCTTTAGATCAATATATCACAACACACTTATTTATTCAGATAAAGCAACGAAAATAACAGATAATAGACATGTCCTTCATACAATTGAACGAATTGATGTAGGCCTACCCATTTTATTAATCATATTATTAAGGTGTGGAAATAGCTAGAATTGTAGAAATAGTCCGCAAGGTCTTGCATAGCCTATACCGTTTTAATAAAACAAAAAAAATTATATATATATATATATATATATATATATATATATAGGGCTATATAGACTATGCTTAAAATATCCTAATTGTAGCCAATATGTTAATCCATGTCTCACACAAGCTGATTATTAAATGTTTTCGCTTCACACATTACCAGATATAGGCTCCATTTCTCAAGCATTGAGGATGAGGGCTTGGGACAGGCTTGGGCTATTCTATTCACAATCTAATGTAACGCATACTTGATTATTCCATTTTGAATAATAACACTACACCGTGAAAAGATTTAACACTTATTCATATAAGACACAACCCATTGTGCCGTCCACTGGACAAACAACTCAAGGGTAGAATTTCTGCTCATTTTTCAACGCGGAGAGGGTAAATTAAGACAATTTAATGAAGGGTTAAATCCGTCTCCTCTGTGCCTAAAGCCATATTCCTTTCTCTCCCCTCTGATCATCACCGGAGGAGGAGGAGGAGGAGGAGGGGGGTGACTTTATTGAACGTATTTCTATTTTTCAAATCCGCATAACAGGCAGCGATGCGTGTATTTTGCTATAATGTAGATAAGGCAGAGAGGGTTTGATATGTAGTAATAAAAGGTGGGTCTGGGCCGGCTCTTTAAGCCCCTTAAGCCTGATAAATGATGAGCGACAGAGGCAACGCAAGAGGGTCAGCCGCTATTAACTTCTCGGTTTCCCGGGCTACACTTAAAGTTCTCTCAATTACATCCCATAATGTGGCTGAATGCGGGCCTCTGCAGGCGTCGACCTATTCAATCCGAAATAAAAATTCATAGTTAAAGCCCCTTTTTTTGGAGGGTGGCTGATAACGCGATCACAGGGCCCGGCCGCGCGCTTCTCCTACGCGGGGACGTGTGTACCCGCGTTAGGGTGGAAACACGGGGATTAAAGCCCGCAGATTACTAACACATGTAACCTACAGCCCGGGTTCTGGGAGCGACACCCGACGCAAGCTCATTAGGGGGGCATGCGGTGGCCTATATGGGCGTTATAGTCCTCCTCTGACCTGATGGGGGGACTGTCACAGCCAAGGAGAGAGAGCCGGGGCTCTCCCGGGAGGAGGCGGTGGACTGTCTGGTAAAGACTACACAGTCTGCTTGTATTGGCACGATTAGGGTGTGTTGTTATAGCCTATTCAATTATTTAAAAAAATAAACAGGCCTAATAGGTCTAATAGGCCTACATTAGGTAAAAAAGTCAAGTATATTTATTTGAATCGAAAATTCGACATTTAGTTTAATCCGTAGCTAAATATATTTTTTCTTTTTCATTTCACGACACGCAAATCCCCCAGGCCTGTTATTATTATTTACCAGAGTGACATAGCCCATGTCTGTAGCTTTCCAAACCGTAAAAGTTCGTATTATTTGTAGGTTATAAACGGCACGGTGCTTTTTCGTTAAGGTTAGATCGTTTAGAGTAAAGTTGTAGATCTGTTTAAGCTATTTTCAATATCTTGACATTTTTTATGGTCATGTCATAATTCCTAGAGGCTACAATTTCATTTGATCAACCACGGCCTTGCAATAGCGGTTTAAATGCTTAACGTCGCTTTGACTTGTTTATCGACACCATTCAAATCCCATCCTATTGACAACTGTAAACTCAAACTTAAAATAAAATACAAATAAATATCTAATAATGGGTACATTTTTAGCCTCCATAATCTTAAATAATAGCCCATTTAAAAACTAGCTCTATAGTAGCTGTGTTTAAACCATTAAAAACAATGATCGAAAATAACCAATAAACAGTAAAAAAAAACAAAAAAAAACAAGATTATTTAGGCCTAGGCCTAGGCCTACTTAAAAGATAAAACAACTAGGCTAACTTTCTTTTATCAGTGCCATTGTCAAATGAACATGTGTTACATTTGGTTTAAAAATAATGTATATTATAAACACAGTATATAAACCCTGCAGTAGGCCTAGTCCCATAAAGATCATGGTATAGTCGTCCTATAGTCATCGTTTTGTATGTTCCGTGCCCCCATTTTATAGCGCGCGTCGTGTCGCCCGTTCCCCGCGCGGGCCGCTAGGTGTCGCTAGAAGGCCGCGCATCTTCACGGTGGCGCTGGGGAGGCTTCCGATGGCCGATAGCGCCGAGGAGGAGAAAGCCACAGTTACATTTTCTGCCTCTCCCTCCCCTCCCTGACTAACCCTCTGACACCAGCCTCTGAGAATCGGTGGAGGGGAAAATAAGGCTTTGGAGCTGAAGAATTTACAGTTAGTCGCGAAACTTTTGTAAGTATTTGAGTTGCTCACTCAAACTTTGTGAAACGCTAGTCACATTTCAGCCCGAGGTCAGAGAGAGTTCAGGCGGCTGAAGTGACGCCGTGCGTGGGCCTACGAGCAAAACATACGCGCAACATACACGTATAAAGACAACCTCAAATGAATAATCATTTATATAGGACTTTCATCCCATGTAGGTTACATTTTGATGATCTGTTTAGGCCCACTATCCTACATTGCTGACTGAAGTAAGTGAAAGGCCTATACGGCTTTAACCCCAATGCAACAGCCTACCCTACTTCTTCTGCTATTTAAATCGGCACACCCCTAACGTAAAGGGAAGAATGCTGGTTTCCTTTAGTGTGCTTACCTCGCCTGTGATCTATATCTATCCGAGCCTCTCCACATAGTCCTGTTCATTTACATAATCTTAAATAGACTACCGGAGAAGGGCCAACGAAAGAACAAAGTTACAAACAAGATTAGGGCGATTTTATTTGTCCCCATGGTTCAGGGACAATTGTTTCTCCAGGAGTGTTTAAGGTCACTAAGAGGATTTAAAACTCGTTTCATATCAGTGATCTTTTTGAAGGAATTAAATCAACAATGGGACTCTCTCCATATCGGGCAACAGGCGAGAGAGAGAGAGAGAGAGAGAGAGAGAGAGAGAGAGAGAGAGAGGGGCAAACCTCAGGGCAACAAGGGCCCATGCAGATAAGTCCTGCGAGTGTGTCAACACAGAGGGGTCGACTTAGAAAATGGAAGTTTTTTTTGGGGGGGTGCTGGGGGGTCGCTGGATTATACAGTGGGGCTTCTTAATATGCACCTTAAGGATGACATGGAGTGGATCTTTAGCCTCGTGCTTGTCTCCGTAGTGTTTTCCTTGAAATGGATCCCCTGTCCCCTAATGAATCCAAACGCAGCTGGCCATGTCCCGCGCGGACACCGAGCGCTTTAACCCTAAAATGACCTCAATTTGACACCACCAGATGAAATTTTACCGCCTGTTAATGCCATCCTCCGTAGTGGTGAATGATCTACACGTTGACTGAGTTACGCGCGGAGTTACACTGATTTTTTCCCTCCCTCCCAATCGTATGAAATCGCATTGTAAACCAGACCATTGTGAATATAGTAATATAGTAGGCTACTCTAGTAGACCTTTCTCTAAGATACAGTACCTACTTGGGCAATCTATTGACAGTAATCTATTGTAGGCCTAATTTATAAGACATGTTTTAATTAATAGGCTACCTTCACTTGAATATTATAGGCTATTTTTATATACGGCATTCAAATGTTTAGAAAGCACATTAAATAGGCTTTGTAGATTGACACCACACTACATTTAAATATTTAAAGCTATAGATAGAATGCCTTTTTGCAATATATTTACGCGTCTTTGGTCATAGCCTATTGTTCACCAAAATTGACCACAACATTTTAGCAAAAGTTCAAACTTTTAATAACGTAGCCCGTCCACCCCTTGATGGGTGTTTAAGGGTAGGCTACATAATACCTAGGTTTCTGGAGAAGCAAGCATTGGTTACGCATAATTAAGCGTCGCTATTTTCGCACGCTCTGAATGTTTGCGTCAGTCCTCTTGGGGGCAAATTACGTATTTTCAAAATAAAAGCGAAACACACGTAACATTTTTAGGATTCGTGTTTTTTGTTTTTTTTTCGCTCAAACATTTCAATATATTTCGCGGAAACTACATTTTAGACCCAAAAACATTGGCTAAAACCTAAAAACACCAATAACAGAGTTCACCCCAATAACACAATTACAAAACTTTCCATTATACAGCAGCAGTCAAGGACACCCAACCACGCGGAACTCACTTATAGCCCCCTCATCACAACGCTTAACACACACATATACACACACACATACAGTCAAAGGCTTTGGCTATACTCACCACGCTTGTCCCGGGGAGGAAGAAAAGAACAAAGTCAAACCGTTAGTGCACAAATCAACGTGAACGATAGTATTTAGCTTATAAAAAAGCAGCAGGAGCGGTCTCCGGTAGGTAGCAGACACACACGGTTGGCTGCCGGTTGTGTTTACAGAGCGGCGCGGCGGTCAGGGCGGGAGCGGGAGCGGAGAGACCCGGAGCCGGTGGTGGTCGCCACGGGGCTGCAGTGCGCGCCGCCGCGCTGTAGTTCCTTCTTGGGGTATTGCACACGCACGAAATGTCCACACAGCCGTTTGTCAACCCTGCAAGTCCTACTATTTTTTGCTCGTGTGTGTGTGGCTCGGGCGTCTTCCCACCCCTTATGCCAACAAAACAGAAGTGTTGTCACGGCTTCGTTTATTAAATCTTTTTAATTGCGTTTTCTGTGGTGCGGCTCGATAAACCATATGGCTTTTTGGTTGTTGTTGTTGTTGTTGTTGTGAGTTGTGTGGGGGGGGTTTGTTGACCCTCCGACGGCAGCCGCACAACCCTGTTCCCTCTCGCTCTCTCTCCCTCTCTCTCCGTACATGTGTCTACCTTATCATAAACCTCTGGAGTAATTTGCTCTAATTTCCACAATCAAAAAATATCACGGATAGCCCTAAGTGGATGCGTGTGTGTGAAAAGCTATCAATACGCCCGGTGATGTCATGTACGCAAAACGGCACACACGCGTTGATGAAGCTAAATATTAAAGGGGATAAATGGCCTGCTCCTGTGTTGTTCCTAAGAGCTGAGAGGGAAAAAAATAAGGGCTTCAGTGGAATCAATGGCCGGAGCGTTGCTCCTCCTCTAAACTTCAATCTCCTCACATGATTGATGATCTCGGGGAGCTTTGATAATTGACTACTCCGAGGTAAGGCACGATTTCTATCAAGACAGGGGATTGGACGAAAAAAAAAACACAAAATTACTTCTCCACAAAAGCTTTCTCTTCTTGGAAAAGTTCATTCTATGCTTAGAGGGGTGGTCTGTATTGTTTAATTTCCTAAACGGGCCATATAGCATAATTATCGGTGCGATTAGAAGGTATTGCTGTAGATATTCACTGTAACCACACCACAGATAACAAGTATGTTATGAGCGTCATGCTCATAAATTAGACTCAAAATGCATCAGATATTTAATTTATGATGCTCATGGTTTATAACGTGTTCATTGCATGTAATCGGAATACAGGTTCGAACATTTGACCGCTAATCTCTAAGAGTCGACCGTAAAACTTCGCATTCATCGTGCGTAATTCTATTTTAATTTCCTTTTTTTGAATGTAACGTGAGTTAGTCTCGGCTGTATTCGTTTTATTCGACTCGGCAGTATTCTCAACAGCTGCGGTCTACACACCCGAGCTGCTCACACACAAAACAACTTCTTTATCCTGCGCGTTTCTCTGCTTTTCTTTAGGACTCTCTTCGAGAGGAATCGGCTGGGGGACGAAGAAGAAGAAGAAGAAGGAGACGAAGAAGAAGAAGAAGAAGAAGTGTTGTTTGGCTTTTCCCCCCGTGAAGAGTTGAAGCCGTCCTCGATCGTCGTGCATACTCTGCATATCACAGGATTGGGTCTCTCCTTCTCTCGTCGAGCTGCTGCAGGACTGGCTATGGCCACCGCTACTTCCGGGATCCGTCATTTCATTCGCCCACCGATCAGCGCAGCGAACTGACTCTGTTCTATAAGCAAGCGAGCAGCCAACCTGCCAACACGCTGCTGACACTCACTCATCTCAGACCGCGAGATAGACGAAATACCTACGAGGGGGGAAAAAAAGGAAGGAAAGATATTGCGACTGCAATCCCTTAATTTCTTCTGATTTTTCTTTTTTTTTACACTTACAATAAAACAACACGGCCGCTCCGGAGTGAGAGAAAGGAAGGGGACGCTGGACTTGCGGGATGAAAACGGGCTAAAAAGATTCATCTTCTCTTGAACATCATCACCGACCATCATTCATTCATTACCTTGACAACCTCTGGCTTTGATTGACAGCTGGAGTGGCAAAAAGCCATGAGACACGACAGTTTAGTTACATGCAGGTTGTTGATGGGCCGATTGTAACCTTCAGTTTGGCGCATTTTTTTCTTTTTTGAGGAAAGAGGAAAACAAGAAAAATTGTAAAACTCCTCATGCTACTACTTCAACTGAAGCACATTAGCGAATAGGAGAATTCGCAAAGTTGTTTGAAAAGGGGAATCTTACTACTAAATCACTTTCCAACCGTACTGGGATATTAAATATTCGACACATTGAGGAGTTTATTGGAGGGCAGTCTGATGGCGCAAAGGGTAGGTTTTAAATCTCCAACACTTATCTATACAAATCCACTGTAGGAAGGCCTCCGTATCGCTAACCTCTTGTCGGTGGGAGCTAATTTACTAAGTATTCGTATCTAAGACAGTAGACCTATATTTGACATTTTTGCAGTGCCTTACTCTTCAAGCAAAGTGACAGCCTTTGCTTAACCGCCTGCCTCTGCGTGTATCGTGGAGCACTTTCGCAGAGGACTGCAAACTAATTCGGTGTTTTGCCAAAGTAACTCTCCTTCGGCGATAAAGAAGTTTACAATGTTTTTGGTAATGACAAACCTTTTTGATTGCATTGATTGTTTTAGCACTACATTCTACTTTTAACAATGTACGGCGCAGCGAGAGGAATGTGGCTTATGCTCTTTTTTTCTCCAACATCGCTCCAGTAAAAGGCAAAAGCCGATTAGTCTGATTCTTATAGTTTTGGAAATTGGAAATCAACGCTAATACAAGAGTTGTGTTCTCCAGCGGCTTTAGTGGAGCGGTCGGTGCGGGTGGTTAACGTGCTTCTGGTTCTTTGTGTTCTCCAGTACGATGAGCTGGCCCACTACGGTGGGATGGACGGAGTCGGAGTCCCGGCGTCGATGTACGGAGACCCGCACGCCCCTCGACCGCTTCCCCAGGTCCATCACTTGAACCACGGACCCCCGCTCCACGCCAGCCAGCACTACGGGGCTCATGCCCCCCATCCCAACGTTATGCCCACCAGCATGGGCTCCGCTGTCAACGACGTTTTAAAGAGGGATAAAGATCAAATTTATGGGTAGGTGGAGAAAAGGAAAAACTCTTGTTTACGGCGAATCGTTGCAGTGTTTTCTTGGTGGGATTGCGCTGTTCAGGACAAATTCTGATTTGTTTTGTAAAATGCAAATTGTAATTTAGACCGTTTTTAGGCAGGATATTCTAGTTGATTTTGATTTTACGCACTTATCACCAAACTACAAGGAACAACATTAAACACAAAATAAAATCATATTGATGTTCAGTCTATTACACATTACACTACATTCTTAGATTCTGATTCATATAGGCCTACCTTTAACGTTACGACTATTTCATTATTAGGCATATGCTATACTAGTCTATCGTAGAAAACAAAGCGAAAAACAAACTTGTTATTGTCTGCAAGCAGACGAACTTGTTTTGATTTTGGCTGCAAAAACTTCTTAGATGCTTTGTGAAATATCGTCATAACCACAACAGGCGATGAGTTACAACTTACTCAGATTAAGGGATAAATAAATAGCCTACTCGGTGCTTTGCTGCGACAATAGGGCTTTAGAATAGAACGAGCCATAGTATAATTAAAAGCTCCATAATTACAACGCTCATCTTTTACAAAGTAGCCGTAAAGCGTCCCTCCTCGCGTCGACCCCTCGTGTAGTACACACTTTTGATTTGTAGTTTTGTTTGTTTGTTTGTTATATTTGAGTTTTCCCTACACGCACTACACGCCGTGTGTTTGTGGAGGTTCTCGGGTTCGTGTGTTTCTCATCGGTTCTCCGTGTTCCCCTCTCCCCGTGCAGTCACCCTTTATTCCCCCTGCTCGCCCTGGTGTTTGAGAAGTGCGAGCTGGCGACGTGCACTCCGAGGGAGCCCGGCGTGGCGGGCGGCGACGTCTGCTCCTCGGATTCATTCAACGAGGACATCGCAGTGTTTGCCAAACAGGTTACTTTCTTTATGTGTTCACTCCGAGCACCTTTGGGTGCGTTCAATAGGAGCTCGGTGGTTTACGTAGGCTACAGTTGATATGACTCAAGACTATTTGAGAGTATTTATGTTTTTATTTAATTGGCATTGTTTAATTGTAGGAAATAATTTCTCGTTCATTGTTTCATTGTGTCAAATAAACAAGCGTACATGTTGTTTAATTATACAATTGCATAATTAGGCTGGGGGGGGGTTCCACACGTGAACTAATATTTATATTCTGTGTGCAATTTTAGGTCCGCGCAGAAAAACCTTTATTTTCATCAAATCCAGAGTTGGACAATTTGGTAAGAACGTCATTTGATCACAGCGTGTGTCGCTAAATAATGTCTCAGTCACCTTTGATTGTTAACTTTCCTTTTTTGTCTGTGGACACTCGCCGTACAACCACAACATTACCCAGGGCGAAGTTAGCGTATAATCCAGAAAGTAAACATCCAAGGACAAATACATTGTTTCAGAATAAAGCTGAGATTATTGCTCAGAGGGGTGCGGAGCGGCGACGTGAACCGCTACCAACAGGAGGCCGGGAGCGGAGCCTCATTATGGGATAGACGCTGGGCTCCCTCGGCGGGTCAGCTCCCTGTAGCCATGGTCACTACACAGCTATGCGCACACGGGCTGCGTCTAACTTGGTTTATTTGCGTTAGGGCGGTTTAGAAATGATTATTAACCTTATTCACATCATGGACACACGTTGAATGCGATGAAAAGTCTGTACACAATTGTAATGTCAAATTTAATAGGATATCCAATTATAGGCCTACATTGTGTTACACATTTAAGACACTGGCATAGGCCTACTCGTGAAATGCAATGAAATAGAGATATTGTACAATTCACTACCACAAAATATGTGACATTTTTGCCTAGGCCTACATTATAGTTAACAAATATGCTAATTTTATTCTTGTTCTTTTTCTTTCTTTTTTTTTTTTACAGATGATACAAGCCATACAAGTATTACGATTTCACCTTTTGGAATTAGAAAAGGTAAATGTTATTATATGTTTTGTATATGTATTATATTATGTTTTTAAATTATTTAGCCTAATGCTTTGGAAAACCCAGTATTTAAATTTTAATTGAATTTTAATTGATTTAAAATGTATAGGCCTACAATACTTAATGCAATGAAAAAAAAATATTATATATACTATACTAACAATTATCTGTTAACTGGTTAAACTGCATACATTTTAAATATCCCAACTGAATGTGTTATAACGTCACTATAATGGGCGATATTGAACAAATGCCTTAGCATTTTTGCATACATTGACATTATTATTGATTAGGAGATTTTGTTTCAAATAGGCTTATTATCTATCCAGCTTATGGCTTGCTTGTTTATTTTTTTTTTGTCCTTCAACTTGTTGCTCCTGTCTCTGGAGAATAATAACCACCGCAACAATTTCACTATTGTTTCCTTGAGTCCGCCGATAATGTCCCTTAATTGGAGTTATTCTTGGACCGACCGCACCGTTTCCACATCCTGAACCGAGGTGTTTCCCCTTGTTCTTAGGTGCATGAGCTCTGCGACAATTTTTGCCACCGGTACATCAGTTGTTTGAAAGGAAAAATGCCAATAGATCTAGTTATTGACGAACGGGATGGCAGCTCAAAATCAGATCACGAGGAGCTATCGGGATCTTCGACTAACCTCGCAGACCACGTAAGTCACGTTATCTCTCTTTCATTTGAAATGTAAAAAGTTGTTTGGTGTGTATGCGTTTGTGTATGGCTATTGATTTTTTGTGTACATGCGTTGGTGCTGTGAAAGGAAATACGAGGCTGCTGCAAGACGATACGACTGCTTCTCTGCTTATTTATTATAAACACGGTTTTCAAAATGACGTTTTTGAAAAGACTACAAAAATATTTGTTGGCCATTTCACAAGTCGTGATTTTTTACGCTGTCAGTTATAGACGATGGCCTATTTCTATCGCGACCACAAGCACAGGGTGCTATAAGTGCTTTGTAAAAAAAAATGTGACGGTCGTTGTTCTAAGGTCAAAAGCTGGGAGTGACACAATGGAAAGAGTTATTGTTTTAATCTTTTGATTAGGGGCATTCATGTGTGTATAATGTGTGTGTGCGTGCGTGTGTGTGTGTGTGCCTGCGTGCATGCGCGCGTGTCTGTTATTGTGTGTGTGTGTTGTAGTACACTGAAAACGCGCAGCAATTATCTGTTACGCAGGTTTAGCGTTAAAGCAGGGTATCAGCGGTAAGCTTTGGCTTTAGGCTGATATTTAAAAAGAAAAGAGCTTTATTTATGGGCTGTGGCCCCTGGTCTATGCGCGCAGAGCCGTGGGTTTAGCTGCGGAGGTGGAGAAAGTGGAACCCTATTGAGATAGATATCAGGACTATAAAGGCTGATCATCAACGTCAAGTTCACGAGGCGTATGACGGTTCGTCTGGAGGTTTTGTGTTTGCATCGCCGTTGATGTAGATTTGTTTAATTGTTTCGTATCGATTAGCACAGTGGTTCAACCCTCCCCTTCCTCCGCTTGACTTTTTTATGACTCCAGGCTCCATAATGCTGAATTCAATTATATTCACCTGAAGTGCACTACTGCCTTTAAAAAAAAATTAAGGATCGATTCCTGAGGTTTAAAAACACGGAGCAATAAACGTATGATTTTTTTTTCTTCTAAATTCATTATGGAATAAGCTGGTCTATTATGGTGTCCGGGTGATTGAACGTGTCATCTGCGTGAGGGGAAATTATGTTTTGCTGTGAAATAAGTGAAGTAGTGGTCACTATAGAGCAGCCCATAGGGTTCAAGCCTGTGCAGGATTACAGCAGAGGTAGGAGCTGTGTGCAGAGTCAGTGCGTGTGTTGCATCTGTTGGCTCTGGCTGTAGGCCCATAGCAGGGGGACTTCTGTTAGCCGTCGCCGTTCACCAGACAATTCGGCACACAGAGTGTATTTAAACACAAGCAGACTGCAAACGCCAGTGTGTTGCAGTGTGAGAGAGCGATGCGCAATGGCAGTAGTATCGCGCAATGCAGCACACACACACACCCGAGTGTAGAAACGAGGCATGATGTTGTTTATATTGAGCGGAGGAGATAAACTAGAGCCTGTTTAGTCTCATGGCAGATGGTTGATACCGAAGCCAAATGTCCAACGGTGCCTTCTTCTTCTTTTTGCTTTGTCACCAGACATTTGTATAATTAGAGAATCGGATATGCTGATAAAGCACACGAGGAACAGCAACAAATAAATACATTTTAAATCTCAGTGACAAGACGTTTATCTGCCAGGGACTGAGCTGCCCATTAAGGGTGTATATGTGGAATGATTTATTGACTTGCTTTGTTTCCAAAAAGTACATCTATATTTAAGACACATGCTACAAATACATAAGAGATTTTGACAATTAAGATTGAACAGTGATAATAAATTGTCACTATTTTGCATAGGCCTGTAGTTGTGTGTTGAACCTAGATGTGGCTTCAAACAGCATTGAGATCAAATATAATAATGCTATGGGTTATGCTATGCACATGCTGTGTGTGTGTGTGTGTGTGTGTGTGTGTGTGTTGGTGTCCCCCCTGTGCTATATGTGATTATGACCCGGTAGTAAATATTTAACTAACTGCAGCACTTCACCTGAAGAAAGCTGTGAGTTTTACGTTTGTGTCAACACAGAATGGATGCACACACACACACACACACACACACAGCATCACGCCACCGCTCCTCTCGCTCGATGCTCATTTATTTCTTTAATTTTGTTGTAAATAATTTTTTCTGGATTATTTGATTAATCATTTCTGCTCTCGTGTGGCG
>OMKN01071326.1:0-12221 GCA_900302345.1 Melanonus zugmayeri
TGAGGAAGGTGAGGAAGCGCGTACGCTCCCCCCACCAGCCATACGCCCCTGAGATCTGGTCCACGCGGCACGCACTGCGCTCTGTCAGACACACACACACACACACACACACACACAGTCTCAAATAGGTTGTTGTGGGGGTTGTTTTGTGTTTTGTATGTATACTTAACCCCTCCCTTTTCACTCTTTTCCCCCTCCAACCTCCCTGGGCGGTCTCACCTGAGACGGTGAGGCAAGACTCGTTCTGCACACACCAGCCAAAGTCCCCCGGGGCGCGGGCCAACGAGGCAGAGGTGCCGCTGAACACCAGGCAGGACTGGCAGTCGGACAGGAACCGCGCCAGGCCCAGGCACCCCGTGCTGCCACACTGCAGTACACACAAATAACAACAACAACACATCCATGGTTGGGCATGGGGAGCCCTATATTAGATACACCAAAGAAAAAAAACATTTACATGACAAGACTGATGGGCTGAGTAGTTAATGTAATATATGTATATATGTATATATATAATGTAATCACCATACTCGTCACCATATCGTCACAATACGATATCATCACCATACTCTCAAGTCACAATACGATATTATCATGATACTTAAGTCACAATACGATATCATCACCATACTTAAGTCACAATACAATATCATCACCATACTTAAGTCACAATACGATATCATTATCATGATACTTAAATCACGATACGAAATTATTATTTGAAACATTTTATGATAATAACATATATTGCGATAAATTGCGATTTATTACCTTCTTCAACTGCAAATTATGTCCCCAAAGGAAAACTGTTTTACATCTGTTTTATCTAATAAGATAAAGTTTTCAGTCTGTTCATCTCACTTCAATCATTTGATTGTGAAGCAGACAGACTGACTGGCACCATCTAGTGGACTGAAAAAGCAATTGATTTAAAAGAAATAAGATTGATACTTGGCATCCGTGTATTGATACAATATTGTCACGCAAAATATCGCAATACTATGCTGTATTGATTTTTTTATTGAGGAACAGGGAGGCATTACCGGATTGGTGGGCTGGTACTCTCGACAACGACCCTCGCACCAGCTGCATTCTGGGTTCTTTAGACACATGCTCTCATCCGGTGCCTCGGCACAAACTGCATCCTGGGAGACACACACACACAGTTTTTTTTCTCTTGATTCTCGGATTGTGGCCTTACCAACAATGACATCACTTCCTGTGATGACAAAAGATGTCATCATTTGTCTTTACTCACCCGGTCTCCGAGGTCACTGCTGACGAACAGCGGGACTTTGTAGGCCACCAGGTCTCCACGGGCCATCCCGCTGTAACCCCCGGCGACCAGGAGCACCCTGCCCTCCATCACAGTGGCAACATGAGAGTACCGCCCCCTCACTGACTCCCCTCCCCCTAAAGACAACAACAACAACAAAATGTTGACTATGCCTCGTATCGTCCATGTCAGGGTTCTCGTATATGTGACATCATCAATGTGACATCATCACAGTGTCTCTCTCTGCTGCCACTCACGCAGTAACAGCCCCTCCCCAGCGTTCACCCACTGGTGACAGCCCAGGTGGTAGAAGAACAGCTCCTCGTCATAGCACTTCTCCTCCTGGTAGTGGATGTGAACGTTCCCGCCTTATTTAAAAAGACAAAAAGTCAAGTCCATTTTATTTACATAGCCTAATTTAGTCGCTGTGTGAGACGGTGTGAACCGAAAATGATGTAACCACGGCCTTCGCGTGTGGTTCATATAGCGATTTGTCGCGCAAACTGCATGTCCACAGCAACTTTACAGCAAAGCGTGACTGTAAACGCCGTGGGCGGGCGTGGACTTTCCGTGCACTTCACGAGTGGTGCATCACGGCAAATATAAATGACACTTTAGTCACAGTAACAATCTCAAAGCGCTTCACAGGCCCACGTTACACCAGACCCCCCTAAGTATGCGCAACACACCAACACAAGTTCAAAATGTCATGACTGTAGTTTAAATGTGGCCTGAGATATGCCTGTTTGAAATTTAGCCACTTTCAAGCCTTTTACTTTGTTATAGCACCACCCTGTGGCCAATCAGCTTCATCTTTCTCCAGTGGCCACTAGGCCCTTCTACCACTGTACAAAGTTTCGGAAAAATCGGCATTGCGGTTAGGCCTAAAACCGAAATGAGCTCTCTAGCGCCGCCATTTTGTTTGATGGGGCCAATAATGGAGGGTTAGCCTCTGATTATGTGTGGTGATATGAGCACAAAGTTTTGTGGTGTTCGGTCCGATCGTTCAGAAGTTATACACCTTTACGTGAAAAGCCACGCCCTCCCCAATCTTCATTGGCTCATAGCGGCTCTGCTTTTTTACTTTTCAAACTTTTACCGAGATGGAACTGTAGATATTGTCTACAACTCACCGTACACCACCATGTAGTTGCCAATGACGGTGGCCGAGTGGAAGGCCCTCTCCCTGGGCCCCGTGGCGGGGAAGCGAGAGCGGAAGGCGGTCCAGAAGCGGCGGTCCACATGGAATGCGTCTGTGTTGTTGACCCGAACACTGAACCTGGGGGGAGGGAAGGTGGGGTTCATTCACTGTGTGTGTGTGTGTGTGTGTGTGTGTGTGTGTGTGTCTGTGTCTGTACCTGGCGGTGGTAGGCCGATGGCCCCCGTAGACCAGCAGGGTTCTGGAGGGGCTGTGGAAGACCATGGAGTGGCCGGCCGTGGCGGGGGGCTTCCCCCCAGTGGGCTGGACCGTCTCCCAGAGCCCGGAGCCCAGCAGGCTGAACCGGTACAGAGAGGAGGAGAACATGTCCTCCTCCGTACGACCTAGTATCAGGTGAAGAGGTTTGATGATGGTCCTTAATTCAGGGTTCATGTCTCTCAGACTTGGCCATCGCTGCCCGTCTGGCGTGCGATCCGCTTTACGTTGAAGCTCTCGCTCGGCCAAAAGCGGATCCAAAAGCCACGACTTCCTCCACACAGCACTTACTTGTAGTTTTGCTTTTTGAAGCGTTATTAAAATACAACATGCTTTAACCAATTAGGGCTGCGTTTCCCGATACCGGTATACCTTGAGTTTTCGCGATGTCCGATTGGCTACGCGGACGCACGCACAAAACGTTTCCTGCCGCGTAGCCAATCGGTGACGGACATCGCGAAAACTCAAGGTATGCCGGTATCGGGAAACGCAGCCTAGAACCGTTTCAGAAATTAAATGAGAAAAAACTAACGACTAACTTTCTGTGTCACAACAGCCCTGTTGTGAGATGTTACATGATGGTGCTGATAGGAGCATGGTGGTGCAACACCACCATTACATTGAACCCTGATGTACGTTTTCAGATCATCTGTGGTATCAATACTGCAAATTACGTTGTTTCTTATGTGCTATTTAAGGAGACTATCGGCCCTTTATCCTGAACTCTGGACCCAAATAACAGATATATCGGTTGGGCCCTATGGTTGCTTGGCAACAGTAAAAAGGCGCAGCAAACTCCAAAAGTTTACCCTACGCTATATTATTATATTATAGTTTATTTGAATACATTAGGAACTCTAGATATAATACCAGTAGTTCTACATCATTTCTGGTAAACAACGACCTAAACAACGACAAGACTTCTGAACAGAATCGAATGCTTGACCCACCTCCAAAAACATAAAGGTAAGGATCCACCATGGCCGCCGCGTGATTGGCCAGTTTCGGAGCTCCCGGGGAATGTGATAAGCCGAGCTGCTGCCAATTATCCTGCACTGGGCGGTACATCCAGACGTCGCTGGCCAGAGAGCCGTTGGCCAACTCTCCACCAAAGAGAACCATGTTCCCCTTCCACTCCACTGCTGTGTGGGAATGACGAGCTGTCTATTAAGGACAGGAAGAGATAATGATGATGATGATGATGATGATGAGATAGTATTTTTCCTGTTTCAAGGATAATCTATTTTGTTTGGTTGGTTTTATTTGCTGCTAAGTGACTTACTGGGCAGTGGCCATAGGTCCTGTTGTCCCACTTGTTGGAGGAGAAGTTGTATTTAACCAGGTCCCCAAGGGCTCTGTTTAAGTCAAAGCCTGAAGAAGAGAGATATCGTACACATATTATTATTATAATTATTGACAAGTTCATATCTCAAACATTATCGCATAAGAAAGATGGCAAAAAATATATTTTTGGGGTAATAAAAAGTCTGTTTTCAACTGGGGAACTATGCAGTTACACTCCAAATCATTCCTCACTCATTCCAGAAGAATACCCAAGAAACATTCACCTACATCAAATATTAATCGTTTTTGTTACGACCCTAATGCCGCTTTTCCACTGACCAGCCCGGTACGGTACGGCACGCATACCTATCCTATCCTACCCGTACCGGGCCGCCAGGTACGCGTTTCCATTACACAACAGACCTGTGAAGAGGGCCGGGCAAGTAGGAGGAGTTACTTAATATTAATAATATTATTAAGCGGAGTAGCGTCAAAATGCTGCGGAGACATGCATTTCCCGATATCGATGTACCCGATGTACACACACACACACACACACAATAAACTGACCACATATTCTGAATCTACATGGTTACTTTCTCACCTGAAAAAATATTAAAACTTAATAAAGTGACATATTAACAGCCCCTAGAGCGAAATGACAACAGTTTGCAGTTTCGAAAGCAGCCGAACGCTCTCTCACTCATGGGATGACGTAATTGTGACCAATCAGTGGTCTGCTCATTTGCATAACAGCACGGATAGACCCCTTGGTTCCTGCTCGCAAAGGGTAGCTAAAATCAGCACGGGTACTGCGGCCTGGCACGGGTCGGGTGGCAGTGGAAACACGAAAAGCACGGATGAGCGCGGGTTCCGGTACGGCACGGCTCGATAGTGGAAAAGCGGCATAAGTAAATTTGTCTAGGTGGATTGGTAGCAGACGGTAAACTATCTGAACAAGACAATTGTATAAACAGGTAAATGTCTAACAATTGTGTTTAATGTGCTCTGTGAAAGATAATACAATATATGTAAAAAAGCACTGCACATGAATGGGGTCAAAGCTGTTTAAAACAGTTAAAACCAGGCTATGTACTACGCAACTATGTATCAACAGAGTTGCAAATCAATATTGTGTCCTTACCTCCAAACAGGTAAAAGGCCCCGGTGGAATTCAGGTAGACCCCGGCTGAGCCCGTCCTGGGGGGCATGTCGGGGTTCCCCTCAGTCACCCTCCACCACTGGCCTGCCCCGTGGTCATCGCGGAGACCCAGCTGGCAGCTCTGACCGATGAAGCCCGAGCTACACAAACAGCTCTCCTTCTTCTGCAAGAGACCACACGACACAACGACACCCACCCGTCAGTCCATCCATCGCCATCGACTGTGAATGTGATTCCTTGTCCGAATGAAAAAGGGGGGTTAGAAGTATGTTTACGTTGCGTCTCTTACCGTGTCACATTGGCCGTGTGCAGAGCAAGTTTGGGAGCACAGAGGGGTGGTGCAGCCGGCGCCTCCCCAGCCCGGGTGGCACTGGCACCGGGATGTGTCCGAGTCGCAGCGCCCGCGGCCCCCGCAGGCCCCGGGGCACAGGGAGAAAGTGTAGGTGGCATTGAAGCCCAGGAGGTTGTAGTTGGCGTCGCTGAAGAGGTGGAGCAACATCTAGGGGGGCAGATAGAAGTTTCAGAGTACCACTGTCTAATGAAAAGAATACACAACTCTACTACTTGTTCAACCTATTACTGTACTATTTAATCATTTAGCAGACATGATGCATTTTAGATAGATATTTTAGATGCATGTCATTAAGGAGCAGGTAGGGGTTAGGCCTCAACCTGCTCTATCTTGTTACCTTGCCAGACTTGGCTTCCATCGGTTGTGGGAGAGTGTTGCCACTCAGACTAGCCAGGAGGGGACTCTGGTAGGAGTCCCCATCGTACACAAACAGGTAGTCATAGGTGCACTCGGTGTCCATGAAGGTGAAGTTCAACACAATGCGATGATTGTTGCTGGGAGCTAGCAGGAAAAACAAGATAAGTAATGCAATCATAATTTGGCTCAGATACACGATTTACACAATTGATATCAATTTTTTTTTCTTGTGTAATATAAATACATATGTTGTATTGATTATCATACCTTTGATAAGCCATTCACAGTTCCCATTGACAGAGTAGTTCCCTGGACCATCGGTGACATATCCTGGGGGGCCCCTGAGGACCTGCCTGTGGCCCTTACAGTCTCCAGCCCAACAACCTGGGGCCTCTGTCAAAATTAAAATCACCAGAACCAGGGAGACAGGGAGGACAGGGGACATCCTTACCAGCACCTGAAGAAGGGAGCAAAGGGTTGCAATAGGACTGCTTGGTGTGGAAGGCACATTACGATCACCATGAATGTGTGTTATATATGTTATAGTCCAAAGTCAGGTATTGCAGGGACAATGTATAAGAAAGGATGTAAGAAAAATAAAAACTAGCAATGGTATTTAACAAATTATCAGTCAGTGAACAGAGGCCTGGTGGATAGTGGTTCCAATGACTTCAGCAATGGTTATTAAAGCTGTGTTACATATAATAATTAAACAGTCTCAAAATTCCCAGGGTCTCGTTGCTGAACAGATCAACCCTGCCATAAGAACACAGACCTTACTAAATTAAGGTCAGATTGCGCTATGTTTTGACATCTGAAATAGACTATAATCTAAAGTGGGTGGAATAACACACTGTCTTGGTTATTATTGCCCAAATGTCTGATTAGTAATACGTAACATAATGCATTTGTCATTTAATGGTTGAGTTTGCAGTGTTGTGTTTGAAGCGCAGCATTGAGCCATAAAAACAATCAGATCCGGTGGTCCCGTTAGCTCCTCCACGGCCACAACATGCAACTGTGCTGACGGCTTTACATAATATTACAACACACACGTACCGTAGACATATCGGTATATGGCAACATATACAACAATTGTACACTACCGCATTGTACATATGATTGTGTTTGCCCCGAGAGTCCGAGACGTAGCTGCAGGCTATACAAAACAGAGAGAATGCTAGCGTTAGCGTTAGCCGAACACCGTCCACATCAATGGTAAAGGACCGTTGGGTCGCACAGCAATTAAAACGTCCTCCTACTCACCAGTTCCCCTCTCGTTGGTCCCATTGTCATTTAGTTACATTTTCAGTCACGCCTGGAACTGGCTAGCTAGCATGACAGTTCACCAGTGCTATGTAATGTAGCAACCCCCTGGTCAACACACTCTGGCTGGACTGTGGGTCTCTGCAGCCGGGGACGGGGGCTAGCGCCGCGTAGCTCCTGCTCTAGGTAGCGGTAGCTAGCTTCACCACATCCAGATGCGCAATTGTCAGTCAGAAGCAAAGCCAGGCATCGTCCCCCCCTGAATTACACCAATTCAGCGAAATACAAATATGTCTTCCGCGACTTGGATAGTCTTAATACGTACTAAGACTACACCTAACCTAACCCAAGGTGGCTAACGTTAACAACAGTTTCCGATTGGTCCATTGGGGCGGACGGGGTGGATGTGTGTTGTTTTGGTGTCTTAGCTGGCTAGCGTCCAGTCGTTACCAACACAAAAGACACCGCTGCACCTATTACGTGCGTCCACTGCCCTCTGGCGGTGGTCATGTGTATCTGTGTTCAACATCTGCACAAAATAAAACCAAAAGCATTTAGGGCCATTTCTATCAATGGTAGTATGAATATATTTTAATAAGGGGCTTGGTTTGTGAACAATGTATCAATGGATAAGTAGTAACAGAGAATAATCAGTGACACTTTTGAAATGTTTGAAAAATCGTGACGGTTTATTGGTTCACAAAGCTTCCTTATACCAGCAAGAGACTTTGCTTTCCCATAGAGGTCGACTTTATTGTAAATCATTGTTTAGTTAACATAACATACAAAAACACTTTTGATACATAATATTAATTTGGAGTGTTGGAGAATAACTTTGTATCGCTTGTATCATACATTAAACATAAGTCACGATATGTGTGCCAATTGCTAAACTTGCACACACACAAGGCAGGTGCTATAGCATAAATAATCAGTTGGAAAGCAATAGCACTGAGACATTCCCACCAAACTCATCGGAGAATTAAGACCAAACCCCCAACAGAGCAACCACCTGGCTTTGAAGGCCAAATAACTGCAACATGTTTTCCACCAACAGAGCAACCACATGGCTCTAAAGGCCAAATATGTGCGTATGAGTATTAAACTATATTGTTATGAATTGTGAGATATTGCAGCGCCCTCTGCTGCAGGAACAATGCAAATGCTCATGTTTTAACCAATCAAATGAGGAGGCATGACAGCGTGTATCCTTGTTTTGAAACTAGTTGCATCATGAACTAACTCAAGGACTAAGGACGCCGAAGGACTCCACTTCGACATAACATGTCATTCGGTGGACCTTTCATACAGCAGGCTGCAACACAAAAAAAGAAAAAATAATGATAAAATAATACACAATAATAAAAATACAGCAATAACACGACTATGAGTGTGCATACATTCTTAGCATGGGTGGCCCCATTGGGACTGTCAAGATTTGTGTAGAGACATCTTTCCAGGGGCCAGCACCATTGGTGTACTGTGTAGTCCCGGGCCAAAGAGCGGGAACATCTTCTCTGTGAACTTGTGATTAAAGGTGCACAGGTGCGTCAGCGATCCGCCATCCCAAAACGACACCTCTCCTTTATCCATGTCCAGCTTGACCCGCACCTTCTCCACGTGTGTCTCCACTTGGATCTTCGTGGGCTCGTGTGAGAGTGCGGTTAGCACCCCCTTGGTGAGCGCCACACTCCACACGCCACGCTTGGGGGACACGGTGAACTTCTTCTTGCGGGCCAGAGACTCGGTGCACACGCCCACGATCCACTTTGGGTTGTCCCCGACGACGATGTCCCACCGGTGCTTGCCTTCAGAGAAGCCCTCGGAGCCCAGGAGAAACACGCAGGGGTCAAAGCGCTCAGGGTTGTCTGGGACCGCTTGGCGCTGCTGACTTTCTTTCATGCTGGTCAGGTCGGGAGTCAGGTCCAGCCAGGGAGAGGCCGTGTTAGGGTCCAGCACCACGGGGTCTAGAGAGAGAGAGAGAAGTGTTGGTGTTTAATGAAAGAAGGCATGAATTGCATTTCGAAGAACGCTTGTAAAAACCGTGTGTACGGAAAATGTTCAACCAAAAAACAGTTTTTCCTAACCCTAAACCCTGGCAAAATAACAGAAAATACAGAAAATAAACAGACAGAAAATAAAACCAACCCATTCCTAACAAAAGATGGATCCTTATGTCAGGAATTAACTAATACAAAGACCTTTCAGTTAACATGCGATTCAATTCATAATTTGTTCCACAGCCTTGTACTGGGTAAAATGAACATAAAACAATTTTAAGCTACTTGGTATAGCAGCACTGTTATAGCAATAACAATGCCATGTACTCACTGTATTGGACATGGGCCTGCATATTCTTCCAGATGTTGAAGCCCAGGGAGCCCACATGCTTGCCCATGTCCAGGAGAGATCCTGGTGGGTGCTGGAGGTCTTCATGAGGCCACTGGGCACTAGCATGAGACCGGGAACACAACACAATGGCCTGTATAACTTCCATTCACCACATATCAACCCCCATGCGATCAATATAATGTGAAGTGATTTCAATGTAAAGAAACTATTCTCCTGAAAATTGTGCCATAATTACATATTTTAGTTTAGTCAAATCTAATATCGGTTGGTAGGTAGGTCTAGTCTATTGACAGGTTGAGGTCAAGCATTAATCAAGTGTTAAAAAACAATATATAATATATATATATATATGGATAAAAAATCTATATATATAATATAAATATAAATGCATAATATGATGTATGTCTGAATATGACATTAGTACTGAGAGGTACTGCACACATGTAAAAGTCATGTAAAAATCATTATGTGAATGTGTATGTCACAAGGGATCCTGAACAAAGTGGACCATTTGAATTGAGTGTGTGAGTGTGTGACAGTGTGTGAGGGTGTGACAGGATAATCTGTTTACCTTTCCTTCAAGAAGTGATAGTTCTGAAATATAAAAAACACAACCAAAGGTCAGTCAGTTAGATGTATGATTAGATGGATAGGTGGACGATTTCCAACACCCAATAGCATGTCTGACGAATGACATGCCTCATCATCCATAACAACCAAGTCACCTGCATGAAGGTCACGTCTTCGTCTCCCATCTCCCCCATCAGATTCTGAATGAGTTCGGACAAAGAGGCGATGCCCTCATTGGCCTGCGCCGCCATGGCCTCCATGGTGCCTATCTTCTCCCGCTCCTCATCTGCCAGGGCCTTCAGGCGGACCTCCTGCTCTGCGTCCAACGCTTTGTGGAGCCTCCTAAACTCCGCCTTGATGCTCTCTGCAGCCTGCCCGGCCTGGTACTGGGATGGATGGATACAGGAAATGTATAGGTACATCGTTTTGGCTTGACTAATGACTCTTACAGGGCCACTATTTTAGCACCATGTGTGATGTCGATTAGCCATTTCACCCAGATGTCCACCCAGATGGATGGATGAGTGTTGGAACTTGCAAGGATTGGCATTGACTAAGTTAAATAATAGCAGTTCCTAGTTTAGTTTACCCACGTTAACAAGTGGTCGAGTATAAAATGTACTTTCTGTGAGTTTACGATGGTGTGCGAGTGGTTTTACCTCGATGAACTCCTTTGTATTGGTGAAACTTTTTTTATTGTCCTTGTACAATTGACATTTTTGCTCCAAAATGTTTATTTTGAAGTTGAGTTGTTCCTGTAATCAGATAATCACACCGACGTTAGGTAAAGAAAAAAACAAATGGGTCTATACATTGACTCTGACATAACATAGTAACGCAGCTTTACCTTGCAGTAGGACAATCCACGTGGTAGGGCGACGATCTCGTGATATTGGTGCTGTGTCACACATTCAACACACAGCAGTTCTTGGTCTTTTATACAGAAGAGCTGAAATTCACATCCGTGCATGCGGCAGATATTCTGCTCAGCAGGCTTGTCTCTGTTTGGCCACTTTTTCACTTTGACACTTTCCTTCCGGAAAGACTCGCAGGCGTCGCTGAGCGCACGGTTGGGGATCGGCTGCTCTTCCTTGCAGGTAGCCCTGCAGACCGGACACGTCTTGCCCAACGACTCCCAGCTGTGATGCAGACACACTCGGCAGAAGCTATGACTGCAAGTTAAAAGTACAGGGTCCCGATAGACATCCTGGCAGACGGGACAGGTCAAGTCCTGTTCCAGAGGCAGGGGCCCGTCAGACGTATCTAGGTCCATAGACTCGTCCATCCGTCCAAAGGCCCTTTGCGGGTTTACTTTCACTTCAGTCCGCAAAACGATACTTATTCGAAACCGTTTCGGTTGTTCGTTCGCTTGTTTCAGGGATATATTCGACGTACAGTAAGCCTACTATATAATAGGTCAAAAGTTGTTTACCGGCGTGAGTCTAGACTCCGCCAGTAGAATTTGCTGTGAGATCTCGCGTAGCCAAAGCACACCCTCTCGCGAGAGCGGATACGGTTATTGCACTAGCCTACTATTCCAGCGTCATCTTTTGTCCACAGGCACTTTGTCAACAAATAGTGGGAAAGATATGTATTATTTATTTTTTATTCAGCATACAATGTATTGAGCTGGACTGTTTATCTGCACAGGCCTATAGTGAGGAATTCAAACAGAATTGTAAAATGTTATTGGATGGCATCAATTGCGAACAAATCTAATCATGAATAACATTAATAAAATGAAATGGCTTGAGCATGGACTCAAGACCGACAGCGAATGTCTGTTCAGACACTCCAGATGGTTATACTGCTTGTTACAGTTAAAATCTACAAACTGCCTTTTAATTCGCTGTGTTTATTAAAAGTGGACATGCATGAATAGGGCCTACTTGCTCTTATGTGGCAAAATCTCTCAATGTTAAAGTTTCTCGATAGGCTATGAAAAAAATGTGGGAGAGGTCGTTAGGTGTAATACAAACACCGACCAAGAGGGGGAGCCCTATTCACAAAAAACAAAGTATGTACACATCGCCGGTCTTCCGAGCAGTCTCGCCTTCATCGCCGATCTTCGGAGTGGTCCCGCACGTCTGGTTGTTTTCCTGCCCGTCATCCGGACCCTCCTCCCCCAGATACTGTTTTGGACTTTGGGACGTTTTTGAACCCGTCCCTTGAGGGGGGGGGGGGGGGG
>OMKN01071327.1:0-14965 GCA_900302345.1 Melanonus zugmayeri
GTACCCGCTCCTTGTTGACCTGTATCCTACATCCACGGTCAGATCAAATGAGATTAGATGAACAAAGCATTTTTTAAATAGTAGGCCTACAGCACCGAGGAACAGTGTTTGTGTCTCGGTTGTTATGCGATCAGAACTAATGGATAGATCACAGATATACAGATTCATTACTAGATTATAGATTGACAGTGACACTAGTAGTATTCTTCTTTAATCTCTTTGTTCCTTTCTTTCCTCCTCAGATATTTAGTCAAGCTAACACCCCGCTAAAGCGCTGGTTGCTAAACTTTGCTGCAAAAAGAAAAGGCGCAGAGGTCAGCTCCGGGGTCATCCGCAGCGACAGCGTCTGGGATAAAGTCTTCTTCAGCAAGATCCAGGTAGAGGACCCCACGCTCCATCACGTGGGCTACAAACATAATGATAATCACGTGGGGTTTCCATAATGATAATGAACAGTTTGGGGCTCTTATATTCTGCCTTTTTTATTGTTAATGGCTGTAGGAGTGGGAAGATTTAGATTAGGTTTAGAAGGGTTAGCCTCTGAATTAACCTGATGGGTGGATTATCTTTGCACAAGGAAGGGTGCATTATCAGTGGGCAGATCATTATTATACTGCGGTCTGAAAGAAGAGCATGGGTTGAATTCTTTCACCTACTTAAAAAACAGCCCGTAACAAAAAAACAAAATCCAGACAAGCCCTCCGCTTCTCTTTAGTCCTTCAGCGCATGGTCTCATGAAGAATGCATTGGTTGTCCACGGATACTAAATCTGTGTTGCCTTGACCGTGACCATGCCTCCCTTTCCCCCCCCCCCCAGGCCAGCCTCGGGGGGAGGCTACGCATGATCATCACCGGAGCGGCCCCCGCCTCACCCTCCGTGCTGGGCTTCCTCAGAGCAGCGCTGGGCTGTCAGGTCAGCCGGGATATTTATATCACAAGCAGAAAGCTTTTATTGACCACATGACACATAGAGGGATGAGGGTTGGTCCAGGTGCCCCCATAAACTAAGTAAGTAAGTAAACTTTATTTGTATAGGACTTCACGAGAATTCACAAAGTGCTTCACAGTAAAATTGGGAGGGGAGCATACATACATAATAAACACACAAAGCAAGACGGTGATAACAACACATCCTTGTCCATGTTCATCACACACACACACTAATACAACAAACATCTCTTCTTCTGCACAAATACATGTTTACCTGAAACACAAATGCACAGACTAATCGTGTGTGTGTGTGTGTCTGTGTGTGCATATGTGTGTGCATGCGTGTGTGTGTGCGTGCATGCATGTGTGCGCGCGTACACGCGTGTGTGTGTGTAGGTGTACGAGGCGTACGGCCAGACTGAATGTACTGCTGGCTGCACTTTCACCACCCCTGGAGACTGGACCTCAGGTAATAGTTAATTCACACGAACATTATAAACTTTTATCAACTCTAATCTCATGTCTCCTAGGTCAGTTGTAGAGTTAAATATTAACCCATCAAAGGTCAATAAATGTTGAATCATATCCCATGGTCAATCTGATGGGACGTCCTGTGGGACGCGCATCAAGGATGAGCGCTCCCCTGGTGGTATTTGGTCTCACATCCTGGTATTCTTCTCACAGAAACCGGATTGGTCTGAATTTCCTGGTCTCAACACAATTTCATCACCAAGTGTGTCAGTCGAAAAAAAACCATACATGAAGCAGCCTTTGCTGTTATGTATTCAACCATGTGGAAATACATGCCTTCCTCAAAGCCCTCCTTTATATGACGACAATGGCATCTTGTGATTGATTACACGGGTAATTAGACAGGTGAGCACATTTAATGAAACGTTGACAGGTGAAATGGTGTCGTCGCATTCTTCACGGGAACACGCTGTCCTGGGTGTGAGACCTGCAGAAGAAAACACACACACACACACACACACACACACACCGCAAGCGACGCCGTCTGGCAAACACACTTCCTGCATTTGAGAGCTTATTCGCTCCAGGGTGCTACAGCTCGCTCTGAGAAAGACGAAAACCACCATAGATGCCAGCCAGACAGGGAGATGTGTGTGTGTGTGTGTGTCCTCCCTCGTGTAAAAGGTGTGGTCATGGGATCATGGGAAACTACCACAATTAGAAAACGACCACAAAGGAGGATACCTCCAATACGGCTCTGCTAAAAGTTTGTTAATATGTTAACATCAATGAAATGAATGAAAAGGAAATGCAGTTAAAATAAAACCGGTGGTTTTATTTTAACTGCATTTCCTTTTCATTTCAACGTAATGTAATTGGCCCCGGAGGCGCCCAGACTTTATGGTCCGAGTACACTTCAGTCCGCCACTTATCTGAAGTCATCTGCTCTTTGAAACCTTTATTGTCCCAAAATTTGGCACAAACATCATCACGGTTACCTTTGTATTGAAGGGTCACGCTTTTGAGGGATGAGGTGTGGATGTCCTGCAAGATTCAGAAACCACTCCAGTTCTTATAAATCCAGACATTGCTACTTTTATATTTTAGCGTATGGCACACATCTGATGTAGACATTGTGAATGAAGTGAACTAGTTATGTTTAGATGAAACAGGAACTACGGTGGTGATGGTGTATATTGCATTTGTGTGCAAAAATGTGCACTAACAAGCATTTACATGCACACACGTACAAAACATGTCTATCTGAATGGTTGTTGCACAGATATATAAATGCAATATAGTCATTCTGTTTAGTAAGATAGTTGTGTGGCATAGCAGGACATGGGAGTGACTGAATGGCATATTTCAATGTGTATGAAGGGAATGTAGTGCTACCTGTTGCAGTCTAACCAGCATTACGGACAATCGCCAGGGTTTCCCGTAAATGACTCTCGAACCCAGCGAACCCACACTCTTACAGCGCGCCCTACTGGTCAAGTGTCGTCACGTCTCCGTGTTCATCATCATTCACATGAGTCTATGTCCCAGGACTATTAACAGGGCCATGCAGCTGATCTGATCTGATCACTTGATCAGATTAGGACTGCAATTGCTTTTGTTTGTGAAAATGTCGAAACTGTGTGTGTGTGTGTGTGTGTGTGTGTGTATCAGATTTTTTAACTGTGTGTTGGCTGGTGGTTTATGAATGGGAGCACATGGTGGTGTTGTTGGTATCATGTTGAAACAATTTCTTTCAAATTGCCGGCAGAAGATATGTCAGTGGTACAGGAAGTTATGTTGCTACGGTGTGGGTGTAAAACAACAAGTCTGAACAACAATGTTGTTACGGTAACTTTCTGACATTCCTGAGATACTCAAGAGGACGAGGTGACAACTCAAAAATGGTTTTGTGTTTCCAATGTGACGCAGGTCACGTCGGGGCCCCCCTGCCGTGCAACCTCATCAAGCTGGTGGACGTGGCGGAGAAGAACTACTTTGCATCCAAGGGTGAAGGAGAGGTGAGAAGACGTGGGACACACACACACACACACACACAGATGTTATCTGACCTAATCAAAGTTAGGGTTTGCACTTCTTAACCAATAAATGCACATTCAACATTACAAATGTATACAAAAAAGCACACTGTAAACTGCATCACTGTGTGAACTGCATCACTGGATCTGTGCAAACATGCTGGACGTAGTACTTGGACCCAACTTAAGAGCACCTCCCTCTCCCAGACCCGCTGAACCCCCTCTTATCGGCCCTCTGTAGGTGTGTGTGAAAGGGCCCAACGTGTTTAAGGGGTACCTCAAAGACCCGGAGCGGACCGCTGAGACACTGGACTCGGACGGCTGGCTCCACACCGGGGACATCGGCAAATGGTTACCTGTACGTGGCCTGAACTCCACACAATTACACACAGTTTTGTTTCCTTCTCCGCTGCTCTATTGATTCTCCTCATCCTCATCCTCTCCTCTCCTCTCCCTGCGTCTGCAGAACGGTTCTCTGAAGATCATCGACAGGAAGAAGCACATCTTTAAGTTGGCTCAGGGCGAATACATCTCGCCCGAGAAGATCGAGAACATTTACATCAGGAGCGAACCTGTGACCCAGCTCTATATTCATGGAGATAGTCTACAGGTCAGGCCACACACACACACACACACACACACACACACGAACACACATGCATGCATGCACATGAACACACACACGCGCATGCACGTGAACACACACGCGCATGCACATGAACACATGCATGCACATGAACACACACACACACACACACACGCATGCACGCACATGAACACACGCATGCACATGAACACACACACATGCATGCACATGAATATACACACACACACACACATGCATGCACATGAACACACATGCATGCATGCACATGAACACACACACATGCATGCACATGAACATACACACACACGCATGCATGTACATGAACACACACATGCATGCAGGCACATGAACACATGCACGCATGCACATGAACACACACACACACATCTAAGTTATTTCCAACAAAAAACAAGCACAATTTCACGTTCCTCTGTGCCCCAATAGACGTAAATGATAAAACACATTGATACCACATTGTTTGTTAAATACTTGATCCTGATTGGTCAATAACATTCCAAGGGAGTGCAGCACCTCTGCCTTTTAACGGTTCTGAATCAATGCGCTACAAACCCAACATTAAAAACAAATACAAATACAACTATTGACCAGATGTTTCCATGACAACGCAAAAACAATATTCTCAAAGCGCTGTGGAGGAATATTTAAATTTCAGCTGATTAAGTCAATAAAAAATACATGATTTAACCTATAACTTTGGTTATAGATGAGTTACTAATATGTAATCATTGTTAACTGTGGTATAAGTGGAATAAACCACGACGGACGGATTGGAAAATAATGTACTTCTGCCCGTCGTACATTATTTTCCCATAACGGGACGCCCTGTCATGGTTTATTCCTTACTCCCTAAATATAAATGAATAATATTAAAAATGAATAAATATGTACGTCTGTAAATAACAGACATCACATGACAATGCTTTTTCCACACACACGCACACACACACACACACACACACACACACACTATCAACTGTAACCTGGAGTAGAAGAGACTCCCTTACAGGTTTGTTAGGGTCTATGTTTAGCCCCCTAAGGCATGAATTGGATTAGCAGACTCCACAAGGCACTCAATCCAGTTAAAGTCTTAATGCGTTTGCACACGGCCACCAACACCAACAAACACCGGGTCAGTGTGTCGTTGCCTGTTGGCGTTTGCTGGCTGTTGGTGGATGAAGTTTCTTGTTGTCAAATAGTTAAAGATGAATGTTTGTTGGGGCAGCGCTGCACATGCATGCCTTTCTATTTTCTACATATTCATTCTCCTCACATTAACACCAAAAACTGTTTTTTTTCATTATTTTATGTTTCCTTGTCTATTTAGTTTCCTTTTATAGCATAATAGGCAAACAATATCTTGAATATGTGAGTCCTCATATAACTAGTGTTGTAATACACATCCTTTATGTCTAATGATGCGCCCGGTGCTTCCTCTCCAGTCCTGTCTGGTGGGAATTGTAGTCCCGGACCCAGAAGTCATGCCTGACTGGGCCAAGAAGAAGGGAATTCAAGGCAGCTACAAGGACCTCTGTAAAAACACGGTGGGTAAAGGACCCTCGCCGTCTAACGCTGTGTTTCTCAAACTTCTTCAGACCAAGGACCACTTAACCAAAAAAAAAAACCTCACGGCCACCTAACTCCCCAAATATCCACCAAAATAATAGATCGTTAAATAGCATAACCTACTCATGCATCATTGTCAAATACAAAGACGGCACAGAACAAAGAACACAAAGGGGTTTACATGCAGGTGGGGTTGGCAGATGGTGCATTCAGAGCCTGATCGTACTGGGATCAGGTGGACAAATCAAGGGGAAAACACAGGAGGAGGAGGACCTCTAGTGGACACTAGAAACACTACAACAACACAACAGATGAACAGGTTGTGACGTCACGCTGATCATTCAAAGCCGTTGTAAAATACTCACCTAAACACACACCTGTGACCGCATTACTGCGCCAGACAGCAGAAGGTTTGGTTGGCAGAGCAGGCGTTCTCCAGGGGAACATGCTGTCCTGGGCGTGAGACCTGCAAAAAACAACTTCTTCTTTTTTGTGCTGTGATCTCCTGTCGCCTGAAGGCCTGTTCTTTTATTAGATCGTTTTTTTTAACTGTAGTAATCCAGGGTTTTGAGTTTGGATATGTTTTGATAATCCTTACTGGGATGGTAGTGGTCATGCACAGCGTAACGTCAGTCGCTGCGTGTGAACCACGCCCTGGAGACGTCCTCCGCCCACCCACGGGTGCTGTGTGTCGTGTGGGCCTGCGCCGTTTCAGCCGCTCAGGATGGCGTTGTGGTGGTCGCTAGTCCCAGGGGTGGAATCTTGCTCATGTTTCCATAGCAACGGGTCTATTGTTTTGTTGTCCGGCTGCTGCCCCGACCGTCGCTCGGTGGGATGTACAACACAGCTGAGCGGAACAGTTGAGAACTTTCTTGGAAGGTGAAAGGCCCCTGGGGAGGGACAGCATGAACAGGTCCAGGTCTGGGTTACAGACCTGGAACCCTGTGTACCTTGGTGTTAATGCACCTGTTATGGTTGTGTTATGGTTCTGTTATGGTTCTGTTACGGTTCTGTCACCGGGGAGTGCTGGCAGGGCAGCAGGAATGCCGGAGATCGGGTAGGACCCAAATGCGGAGGCCCGAGGCAGGCAGGAATAGTTTTGCTACATGAAACAACAATTACACATGACAAACACACACCTAACATTAGACAACCATCCCACAAACACAAAGGACGTGAACTTCAATCTGAGAGAGTCTGAGGGAATGAGGTGCAGGTGAGGAGATGAACCAGGAAACTCAGGTGAGGAGAATGAAGTGGTTGCAGAAGACTCTGAGGGCATCTGGTGGACCGGTGGGGAATGACAACAACAACTCAAAACAGGGCAAAACGCACACACCAACACCAACACCAACACAGACACAGGAGCGTGGCCATGACGGCACCAGTGGGAGTTAATTCATTTTAGTATCTGCCCGCACGATACTAAACCCGCCCCGGCTGACCTCTGTGTCTGGCGCCGACTCGTCCAGCCAGGTCTCTGTTAGTGATAACACAACGCCCCCCCACAGTGTGCCAAACCCGGTCCCTGACCACCCACATGACAATACGTGTAATCCAATGAATCCCAGCCAGAAACTCATGGTGTTCCAGTCGTAGTAGCAGCGAAAAATCACAATAATGGTGAATATGAATGTACAAATGTAGGCCCTTTAGCGTTCCTATTGTAAATGATCAGTTTGATTGCTATGGTTTGAATGTTTTTCTGTTTAATATCCTTGATTATTCATCATTCAAACACATATATGTTGTTGTCGGTGGTGCAGGTGCTGAAGAAGGCCATCCTGGAAGACTTGGTGCGTCTGGGCAAGGCCAGCGGCCTCCACTCCTTCGAGCAGGTGGGCGCTGTGTTACAGGAACAAAGAGATTCATGCTATTACAGGCCTGTTAGAAACAGACATTTTTTATGATGATCTAAAGGTATTGATATCAACTTGGTCTCAAAATATTCATGGAAGATATATTAATTTATGTTATATTATATTATATTTTCAATCTATGTATATAATCAAAAGAGCTGGTGGATTGTGTGTTGTCATCTGTGCCTTGGAGCAAGGGATTTAGCTCTTAACCCCTGTGTTAATGCTCTAATGGATATAATGCTCTTAACTCCTGTATTAATGCCCTATACTGAATGGATATAAAGCTCTTAACCTCTGTGTTAATGCTCTAATGGATATAAAGCTCTTAACCCCTGTGTTAATGCCCTATACTGAATGGATATAAAGCTCTTAACCTCTGTGTTAATGCTCTAATGGATATAATGCTCTTAACCTTTGTGTTAAAGCCCTATACTGAATGGATATAAAGCTCTTAACCCCTGTGTTAATGCTCTAATGGATATACAGCTCTTAACCTCTGTGTTAATGCTCTAATGGATATAAAGCTCTTAACCTCTGTGTTAATGCTCTAATGGATATAAAGCATGAGAGCTTTATATCCATGAGCACCGTTTAGTCTCTGCTTTTTGCCTTTTATTGGGTGAACATGAAAGTGACCGTGGGTTTGTTGTCCACCCTTCCCAAGGTGAAAAACATCTACGTCCACAACGAGATGTTCTCCATCCAGAACGGTCTGCTGACCCCGACTCTGAAGGCCAAGAGGCCCGAGCTGAGGGAGTTCTTCAAGGGCAAGATCGACGACCTCTACAGCGGCATCTCCATGTGAAGAAGACCCCGGCGGAATCGGCGTTGCCCAAAGACATCTTAATACTAAGATCCTCTCGTTCCCTCTTTTTGCTGCATATGTAACACACAGGGGTATCTTAGCGTTGAGATGCTGATTCTTTGGAAGGCAAGCCAAACGTGTCCTTATGACCTGCGTTCCATTCAAACAGCCCAACAAAGGCCCCGGTCCTCATCAATCTTGACATTTACAAATCCATCCTTTGTTTTCCTTGTTTCTGTTTTTTTCACTCGCTCCACCTCACCTCTTCAGTTGAAACCGACCGAAAAACAATCCAAATCCCAGTGTCGTCCCGCTGTGGACGCGGCATATCCGTCCACATGGTAGCTCAAGGAGATGTGTATAATCGTGAAACCAAAATGTCTCAATGGATCGTTATTCAAGTTCTCCCTTTTAAGCTCCTCTGATGCTGCTCCTAGGAGCCCTGAACATTTATATATTTAAAAAGAAAACAGACTGTCATCAAGATAAGGGGAGCTGACGGGATGTGTGCTTGTGTTGGCCCAACACACATACACCTAGGTGTCTAATCCAGTGTGCGACTAACACTTCCTCACCCTCTCACTCCGTGGTCCGAAGGCCAGGATGATGTGGTGGAAGGCAGGGTAGCGTTTCGAGAACATGTGGTATTAACTTATTGCTCACCCTTCTTCATCGCTGCAACCAAAACAGAGTGATCTCTCATTGATTCATTCATCTCAACGAGGCTGTGATTGCCAGATTCACCTGCATGCTCCTCGTTTATAGGTAACACAAGTCCTGGACACGAGACAAAACTAATCGTTGGAAGTGCTCACAGTACACCATTCGCTTTTATTCTTTTTTTTACATCCATTTTCGCACAGGAGTTTGTCAGGTAAACGAGAGAAAGTGAAATAATGCAAAACCAGGGCTCAGGGCAATGCATGCAGTTTGCCTTGCAATGCTGGGAACATTACCATGTGACTTACAAATAAAAAGAGAAGAGGAATCCTTTGTGGGCATTAATAGCAGGTTGTATCAAGCCGTCCACAGCCGCCGCTGCTTGTGCAAGGCTTTATAATGTAGTCCAGGCCTTCAAGCTCCATCCACTTAAGGAAAAATAAAACAAACATGGACTTTCAAAATAAAGGTTTTTAGGGGTTTACACATAGAAGTAATGTATAGGCTTTTTTTGTTGATTACTGTCCCAAAGTGCGAAAAATGTGGATGTGCATAAGCAAGAACAGTTAGATGTAAGCATATTTATTAAAGCAATGGTTTGAATGGATTTTGTTTAATATTTTTGCGTGTAGTGAGATGAATTGTATTATTTATTTAACCTTTTTGCTGTAAAACGGAATCAGTACCATATCCTTAATAAATATGTGCAGCAATATGGATAAGGGAGGGTGGGGAATGGGTTATGATTGGTAAATAAATATCCTGGAATGATTTTAATCTAATGTTGCTTGGTCCTTTTTTCCCCATTTTGTTGAATATTAAGAGGTTAGACGTAAAAACAACAACAATACAAATTGAGACTGATTGGTCAGTGTTTACCATGTAGGAGGAAATCTGACAATGAAGGTGTCCATTGAACTCACTTAGAAAATCTAAATGTTCTTGGATTAAGTAAATAAATTAATAGTATTATTATTATATTTTCAGTATTAATATTATTATATTTTCTGTATTAATTATGTAATTATTATTATGTAATTTAATTATTAATTAATTATTAATTAATGTATCTCCATCACCTGTGGTTTCTAAGAGGTGAGAGGTCATAGGTGAGCCTACAGCGCGTTCACCTGAAGAACCTCGGGGTCGACGGGACGTTTCTACATCAGTCTGACGGTAATCTACGATCAACGTCCAAGTATAAGTTATTATAAAACGTTATTATAACACTACATGTTCCTCTGTTAAAAGTGATCAACAGAACTCGTAGATGGAAACCGACGGGACGGCCATGTTTGTTTCCGTCTGAGTTGACGTTATGTCTTCATGTATTTCAACTTGTATCGTTTCTTAACGTCCCGTCTAGGGCGTCATTAGTCGTCATGGGACGCTTAAAGTGCCCGATCAGACCCACGCGGCCTCACAGACCTCCTCACAGACCGCACACCCCTCACAGCAAAGACCCGCTGATCCACACCAGACCGACCCGACGCACCAACAGTGAGTACAACAGACTAATGGCGCCTTCCCGCTACGAGAGAGACGTTTAATGCATAGACGGATACGTCGCCGCCATATTGGAGAGGTCAAGACCGGCCTGTAAACAAGTAAACGGGGCGATGCGGTTGCACTCTTAACGATTACATTTCTCAACCGATTTCATTGAGTCGTTCTTATATTCAAGGGTTTATGATCTACATGGAGTACAACAAAATATATTATATTTATATATAGATCTATATATTATATTATATATATTATATCGTTATAGTGCGTTTTATCCAGAAAAACGGCATCTCCCCCGTTTACTTCTACGTGTTTACAGGCCAGGCTTGACCTCTCCAATATGGCGGCGATGTTGACGTCCGATCCAAAGGCCGCCGCGGCGTCTATGTATATGATTCAATGCACTTCATAGATGTGGGTCAGCCTAAATCTCGCGATATCTCTTCTACAACTTTTTCCACTTGCAAGACAGGAGAGTGTTATTTAGGAAGGTCAACGTCTATGGACCACTGCTTGAGGAAAGTGAGCTGGAAGAAACAAATGTTCGAACTGCCCAGGGGAGCTTGGTGAGCTGTCTATTGAACACATCCAGCTGTATTGAATCATTTAAATTGTATTTGTTTATGAATTAATGAACCTTTATCAAGGATAGTAGTAGTCTTAGTCTTTAGTAGTCTAAATATTCAGAGGCCCATTGCACTCTTGTCTGAAGTACACTACATCATAACTATACTGACCTATATGTTAATGTTTCCCTTTTGTTTGAATGCATAGAACAATGTGGAGCCTGTCCAGTTCAACATGGGCTTGTACTGCAGCCAACGTAATGTTAAAAACCTCAGCCTCTCCGGTACCACATTTGCCAACAACAATGACAGAGATGCACCGATGCCAACTCCAACCAATCCGATGACCCCCGCACCTTTGGATACTTTTGGGAGCGTCAGGCATTTTGAGACACCAGGAGATGATCCAGTTGTCCCGGCGGCAGCTCTGGAAACTGAGGCTGCGTCGTCTGACCCGGACTGTGACACTTCCATCAGCTACGAGGTTTCTGGCAGCAGCTGTAGTTCTGTAGCTGCCTCCACGCCCTGTACCAGCAGTCCGCCGTCCCCTGAGGTTTTTCGCAGTGCGTGCGACAAAGTGACGAAGAGTCCCAGTGTGTGGGCATGTATGTATCAAGCAAAAACAAACGCCATCTTTATTACAATATTTTAAAGATATTTTTGTTTAACTTTTTTTCCCCTCTTGATGTTTCCTGCTGGTTGGGCTTGTAGTGAGGCCGCTGGATTTGTCCATTGAGGAGGAGCCGCTAGATATTTCTCCTAAAGTGAAGAACTCTACCCTGCTTGATATCAGCCATGCTAAGAATATTCACATGCAATTATTCGACCTCTCCACCATCATGGGTGTGTGTGTGTGTGTGTGTCCGTCTCCCAGGAAAATTGGTGACATTATTTTTTTATTTTTTTTTATTTAACCTTTATTTAACCAGGTTATACCCATTGAGATCAACAATCTCTTTTACAAGGGAGACCTTGGCCTATCTTGCACAGTAAGTCATGCTCTGTTGACATGTTCAACCCTTTGTGCAGGCACCTCCTCGTGTTCAGCTGTAAGGGAAAACCAGAGCAGGTAGGATTTCACCCTACCCTGCTTACCTGCTACCTCTAGCTTTAATTGTTGATGCGATTGGTTGGTGCACGTGACTCCTTTGGGTAAATGTGTCGGTACTATTTATTTAGCGTGACGCTTTCATCCAAAACGAATGAATTTGCGCTTGGATGCGTACAGGTAGACTACAGACATTTGGGATGCAACCCAGTACCTTTAGGCTGGAAGTCAAACAGCCTTAGCCATGACACTAACCTGGGATCATTACAATTAGGCATGAAATGAAAGTGAGAGTGAGACTGAAATGAGAGTAGTGAAGAAAAATCTAGTTAAAACCTTTTTAAAGGGATGCAGACAAGATATTTTTGCTTAAACGTTTTCTTGTGTTTGCTGCAGTGAATCCAGAGGAACGAACATTGAATCTAAGAGATGCTCTAGCCGTTTTGTTTCAGGTAAACCATGTCACTTATAGCTTATATCGTACAATACCCTCACAATCAAGAAAGCAATGGATCTGATTCACAAAGTTGTATTTGGAACAATTTAGGAATTTGACAATTTGTCTACTTTTTACATTTCGGATAGTTATAGGATATAAAATGCATGCCGTTTCAACTACAGTCTACCTGAAATTGTCATATTGTCTCTGTATATTGATAATATACACTTTTCTGTGAATGGAACAGAGGGGAATGTGCATTGGGCCTCATGCTCATTTGTTGTTTCTTACCCTCATTCTATAGACATGAATTTTAAAAAGATTTCACCAAAGGTAAGGAATCAATGCTACACTACACAATGCTAAAGTAAAAAATTAGATGCCCGTGATTTATATGCATGCATTCATACATTTAAGTATATATTAGTTCAGGAGCATTGTTTTGACCACATGTTTTACAGTCAGAGCTCCCCGAAGGAGCCACTTCAGTCCAGGGCCAGAAGAAGGTAAACTTCAGCGGCCCTGGTTGTGATACCATCATAACCAATCAAGATGCCCACCGCGCCGTCCAAACACTCATCCCAGAGTCCCAGGTGAAAGTGGAGGCAGAAGTATATACAGAGGAGTCCAAACCTCACGCCTTCCTGACTTCACTGAAACGGCCTAGACGACCAAGCTGGGACACCGCCCACTTATTCGATTTCTCCCAAGTCGAAGATCGTGACGCGTTTTTTCAGAGAGAGAGAGATCGCTGTGCCAGACTAAGACGTGTGCCTTCCTTCCTTCAGGGCGCCAGAAAACAAAGCAAACAAATGGACGCCCCAAGCCGAGACGTCCCATTCTAAACTCTTTGTTCACACATTATTGTTATATATTGTTATATTGTTAATATTGTTATGCAAAATTGCCAAAAATGTATTTAAAAAAAGTGTAATCTTGTATTTAATCATGAATTCATCATTTAGGACAATTCAGTCATTTCAAATGGGACTTGTAAATGTAAATGCTTAGTTGTTTAGTTATTAAATGTTTTTATGTTGGTTATTATAGTCTATAACCACCAGATGTCAGGCTTTCTTGGGCTGTTATCGAGTTGAATAGAAACTAGGTTTTGTTGTACAGTTCTTGGTGTTAGAAATAAAATAATAAATTTGTCTTTAAACATTAAATCCAGAAAACCAATTAATATGAATATTAGAATATCAGTTATTTATGGTCTAGGAGCATAACAGCGAGTGAATGTACCATAGACATACTCAGACGCCGCGTCGGCCTTTATATCGTACGTCAACGGCGCCGCCATATTGGAGAGGGCAAGACTGGCCTGTAAACACAAGTAAACGGGAGATGCGGTTTTCTGGATAAACACTAACGATAATATATAGTACAATTATCGATATATATAATATCTTTTTGTACTCCATGTAGATCATAAACCCTTGAATATAAAAACGACTCATTGAAATCGGTTGAGAAATGTAAACGTTATCGTGCTTTTTATCCAGAAAAACCGCAGCTCCCTCGTTTACTTGTGTTTACAGGCCAGCCCTGACCTTTCCAATATGGCGGCGACGTCGACGTATCGCAGCAACGGGCCGAAGCAGTATACATGTCTACGGAATGTACCACGTGGTGTTCAGCAGGAGAACAATCCAGCCAATCAGCTCGTTGTGTTGGGACGGCAGCGGGCCAACGACCAATCAGAAACAGCAGAGGGTCTCCAACCAAACGGAAAACAGCAACGGGGTTTCCAACCAATCGGAAAAACGCAGAGGGGTTTCCAGGCAAGTTCGCGTGACTAACGCCTGTCATATGACTCTGACACAAATGGAGACGGTCGCACAGAGCGAGCTGAGCTGCTGGTGGTGAGTCGGGTTTAGGGTTAGGGTTAGTGGTGGCGAGACGGGTTAGGGTCCACGATGCCGCCGACGCTCTTCCAGAAACTCTTCAACAAGAGGACCGCTGCCCCCCCCCCGAGGTCCGGCCCAGACCACCCAGCCTTCAGGTACGCTGTGTCTCATGGTCCTCAAGATGGCGTTTTGTATACATGTATAGCCCCTGTTTATATATATGTGTATATACACACATATATATACATGTATATAGTAGTTGCAGTGTTACTAAGCGTGGTGTAGTAATGTTAGAATGGAATAAGTTGCAGGAGACCCGCCTGCGTTTGTGTCACTCTGCTCTCTATTGTCCAGCGTGGTGGTGTGTTTTGGTGTGTGTGTGTGTGTGTGTGTGTGTGTGTGTGTGTGTTGTTTTGGTGCGTGTGTGTGTGTGTGTGTGGGGTTTTAGTCTGGTGACTGAAACCTGAATAGTAAATCTGTCGTCAACTTCCTCCGAGATGTGATGGTTGACGTCAGGGTGTTTTAGTGATCATGACATGGATAACGTGGTGCAAAGTACAGCCAGGTGTTCACCCCACCTGAGGTGAGAGGTGGGTGCTCC
>OMKN01071332.1:0-17748 GCA_900302345.1 Melanonus zugmayeri
CACCGAGATATGAGATATGAATTCGGAGATATGAATTGTGGAAGGCCGCCATACCGTAGCGGCCAAGGTAATTTGGTTGCTCAGACTAGTGGGGATGCTGTTGATATGCTATTAGCCGAGGTTTATGTTTAGGGGATTTTTAGTAGAGTTAAAATGTTGTGTTTGATTTATTGATTCATGATGATTTATTTCGGATGATTATTTAGATTTAAACTTCCAAGACAACTCATAACTGTAGACAACTCATAACTGTTTTGTTACCCAGCTAACAACAATTCAACTGGTGCGATGTGGAACACATTCGCTATGGAGAGCGGACGGCAATGATGCATGTCGCAAAATGCTTTTTAGCCTCATTTAAAATTGGATTTTGATATAAAATATGATATTAAATCCCCTGGACATGTGGCTTGAAATAATAAACAAAAATTAGAGTGAAAAAAAACATTCATAACTATTAGAAAACCTATATAAAAAAAGCTGCTAATTTTGCTGTTGAGACTGCTAAGAACATGTGGGCATGTCAGATCCCGTTTTGATTGACTTCTCCCTGGCGCCGCCCATGTCAAATGAGCTCTCATTTCCACGACAATGGCACACACTGCAGTCGGTGTAGTCCAGCCCTATATGTTTGAGCCGTCTGATTCATCAGAGGATGAGGTAGAAGCCTCAAAACAATTCATTTGATTTGGTCACTGAATGTTGAACGGAGGAGGCCAGGAGCCTCCTCTGTCCCCCTGGGAGCCTCGCTAGGCACTGTCGGGGCGCGGCAGCCGGTGGACGACCTTGTGCCTCCATCACGCTGTCCGCGGTTCCAGGCACGTGTTGAGGTCTCTCGTTGGTGACTGGCGGGTGCGGCGGGAGCGGGTGAGCGAGTGACGGCGGTCACGTCTCGGCAGGACCCTTCTTCTCAAACCCCTGAGCTTTACCCCAAGGCAAACACCGTGAGCCTTCCTCCTGGGGTAGCCACGCAACAATCAACACTCAAATACGACCTCAGATCAGACGAGATGACCCGCTGAACTTAAGCATATCAGTGGAGGAAAAGTGGAGGAAAAGAAACCAACCAGGATTCCCCTAGTAGTGGCGAGCGAAGAGGAAAATGCCCAGTGGCTCCGATTGGTTTGCTGAATTTATGACGTCATAAATCTTGAGCATAATCCCACCCAATTCAAACCCAAAATCAGGAAAGAGTAAAAAAACGTAAATGACAATATTTCAGACATGGATTGAAACTAATGTCTAATACTATTTAGATGCTTACTAGTATGTACATAATACCCTAAATTACATAGTTAGAAGGTTTTTGTGGATTTGGGTGTCCAGGGCCTTTAAGCATTTCAAATGGCTCTTATAATACACATAATATATTTTCCTTACCATGTTTGGCTTAGATTACAATGTGCTTAGTTTTGATAGATTTCTAGCTTTTTCTTTTTTTTTCTTTTTCTTTTTTTTAGACTAGTCTAAAAAAGTCTGGCTCTATCCCTGCAGGCCCTATAATTGGGATATTAATTATAAAGGCCGTTTTATTATGAATTATATATTATTATTATTTATAAACAAAAAAATGTTTTTCCTTTTGTCTTAGGTTTTCCTTTGTATGTTTACATTATTGCTCAGTTAATCAGTTGATGTAACTTTTTCAAATATAAAAACTACACAATCTTATATACACTTTACTCTGATTTCATGTTATAAATTGCCACACTGCCTTTCTCTGCATACAAATAACATGACAAATTAGCAGGTGATGCGCCAATCCTTCCCATTAACTTCTGTGGAGTGCAGATGCATCCAAATGCCACATCATGTCAAGTTTCTGTTTGCAAAAACAAAACAAAATGGCTGACATCCCTTTTATTCTCAGTAGGTCTTGCAGGCAACACTTCTGACATGCTTGGTCACAAAACCGCTTTTTCTGCAAGAGCTAGAAATCCAAATCTCGGATATGTTGTTCCTGTGACCCAGGGGAATGTGTGTGAATTTTGGCTTCTGTAGACATCTCTGTATTGCATTTCCGGTGTACTGTACTAATACATATACTAAATATTATCTTACAACCACACTTCAAAAACCTTAAAAGCGGTATTAATTTGTCATGATTATCTTATAAAACAAAATGTATATTTAAAGTTAACCTTTGGTATGGGCTTTTTGGCGAAGCAATGGCGAACATAACTTCCGGGTTGCCACACAAAAACACGTTGGGTTACCGGAGGGTGACTAGGTGCATTAAATCATCCCTGGGGCACTCTAAAATCTACATGTTTATTGAAAGAACATCATTAAAACAGTTACATAAAATAACACATAACATAACAGCTCAGATAACTATACAACGCAAAGACAATGGGCCTCATGCAGCAACATTCTCTTAAATGTATCCTTAAATGTAGGTAAGATGCCGAAAAAAGGTAGTAAGAAGAAGAAGAACTTCAGTAGTAGAACAATTGAAGTACTTTTAAATCAACTTAAACAAACATGTGATCTTCCAGAGTGTCAGTACTGGCGTAAGGGCGTTGGCAAAATATTTGTGATGCTGTAAATGCTGTGTCAGTAGAGGGATGCACAGTAAATGAAATGAAAAGAAAGTGGTTCGATAGATAAATTGATAAATAAATAGATAAAGCGATAGCAGCGTCCATAGCAACCACCATAGCAACCACCATAGCAACCACCATAGCAACGATAGAAAACGTTGCATTAACTAACAAACTAAAAATCATATAACGTTAAATCAGTGAACAAAGATTATATGCACATTTCTCGCTAGAAATAAAGTCAAGTCGTGTTATTTGTACGCAGATTGAAGAGACCGGGTTGGCACAGTGGACTGTGCCAACCCGGTCTCTTCAATACATCCTGAAATTTAGATTTTGAATCAGGAATCGCTTTGAATCGAGAATTGATTTTGAATCGAATCATGACCACAAGAATCGAAATCGAATCGTGAAATACCGAAAGATTCACACCCCTAGTGTGTTGTGTGTTGTGTGTGTGTACCTGGTCCTGTTGATTCTTTACCGAGCCCTCGCAGCTCTCCACCAGCTGCTGCATCGCCTCGTACTGGAGGGTAGGGAAGGTCCACACGCTGGAGTTGACGGTACACGCACACGACCCGCCATTCAGGCGGCCAGAGACACGCTGAGTCTGACTCTCAACCTGCAGACAGCACATGCGCACACACACACACACGCACGTTAGTCATAAGTGTTTAAATGTATACTAAACTACCAATCATTTGAATGTTCATATGGTCTCGCACTCTGGATTGTGTGGCCTTTATCATGGCGACAAGAATCTGACATGGCTAAAATAAATACAAAAACAAAATATGAAGAGTATCATACATTCATTGAGCAATGGGGATTTTTTTTGTTTGTTTGTTTCAAACGGTGTAGGGAAGTGCATTTGTCTGCTTTGTGACACTTGAATTTCACTGTTCAAAAGGTCCAATTTGCAACGGTACCATGAGTCAAAACACCTGACTTTCAAGAGAGACTTAAGGGCAGCGAGCTGAGGGCAGCGAACCCCCCCCAAAAAAACAGAACTGAAGTACCTTACTTTTGACAAACCTCTCGAAACTCGCAAGACGCATCATCTCAATGTTCCCGCCAACTTACCGATGCAAGGCGTCCTTTTCTGCGCTGATAAGAATCAAATGTGGAGAGTGTGCAGAGCGCCGTTTCCAAGACAGAGCCTGACTTTAAAGCTAAAGTTAAATATTAACGTCCTGCCAACATTTTAACAACATGGCTAATTTTATTATTATTTATGACAACATAATTCGAAATGTCTCTCTGTGTGTTTGTCTGTCAGACCTACCACCGGAACACTGCACTGGAGGGACGACTGGAAGCAATTGAATGGACAATTTTTTTTCCCAATGGCCTGTCTATGCATTATAATGTTCAACAATGGCCTGACTGTACAATTGGACACTTTATTAGGGGGCCAAGCACACAGTGCGAGGCACCCTATTGTATTTGTTAGTGTTTTTGTTATTATTATTCCGCCATAATTGCCTACCCAGCCAAAACCGCCCAGTCGCTTTTTTATGATACTTTCCACAAGGGTGACTAAAGATGGCCAGAAAACAACATTTACACTGATTGGCCGAATGGTGACGCTATAGCAATCGTCGGAAAATGCAAACTTTGAACAAGCATATCTCCTGACCCCTTTGACCCACAGTCATGAAACTTTGTACACATATGTATCTCCTTATGATGAACAAATTTGCCTCAACCTATGACTTCCATCAAGATAGATTTTCCGCCATTTAGAATTTTGTGAAAAACAAGTTTTTTGACTTGGGTGAAAATCTTTTTGTATGCATCATCTATCTACCAATATCTTTAATCTGGTTGTAAGGCACGTCTGTACTATAAAAATCAAAGCCACCAGGAGCCAATGAATGCAGAAAAGGGTGTTATATCAACATCAAGATGGACTCCTATGATTTTGAGTCCAATACAAAAGTTGTTCACGACAAAATTCTGAACAAGATGACATCAGGTTTTAGGATGACATTATTAATATTATTCAACACTGGCATGATTGTATAGTTGTACACTTTTTTCATATTTATTATTATTATTATTATTAACAATGGCCTGTCTGCATATACACTGTTAACTGTTAACTGTGCACAGTTACACCGACATGTCTTTTTATTCTTTGAAAATCAGTTCTAAATTGGTATGTGTGAGTAAGAGGTTATTTTGTAATGTGGCTTTTTGAAAATTGTATTTTGTCCATGTGGCTCCTGAGCTGACCAAGGTTGAGGACCACAACTGTTTTCAAACTACAATCCTAGTACAATATTGTGCCTGACTAGGCCTAGTATTTAACATAGATTGCATATACTGAATATGCATACTTTGAACACACACACGTCTTACAACCGCCTTTTAAAAAATAACGGTACATAGTGTGAACTACAATATTGGTACAGTATAATGCTGGTACACACAACAACAACAACAGCCCCAGAGCAGTATGACGGTAATACCCACCTCAGAGGAAGAAAATGTCAGATTAACACTCGCTGCACACAACAGCAAAAGCAGCAGAAACATGGTAGGAGCCGAGGAGGTCGACATTCTCTGGAAATGAAGAGAAGGGATGTTCACAAACAACCTTTCATCTGTATCACCCTTCCTCTCTTTCTCTCCCTCTGTCTCTCTGTCTCTCTCACACACACACACACACGCACGTGCACACACGCACGCATGCACACACGTGAAAATAAATTCCCCTCTTCCCCTTTGGTTTTGTAATATCCTCTTCTGTGGTTTTTGCAGATTTTCGAAATTGATTTTTTTTTAAATGTTTTTCCTTTTGTCTTAGGTTTGCCTTTGTGTGTTTACATTATTGCTCAGTTCATCACTTGATATAACCTTTTCAAAACTACACAATCTTATACACACTTTACACACTATACACACTATACACGCTTTCATGCCATAATTTGCCACACTGCCTTTCTCTTCTTCAATCTGCGTACAAATAACACGACTTTACACTTTCAAATTACATGCAGTGCATACGCCAAATTGCGATTTTGCCTGCAGATAATGCGCCAATCCTTAACATTCACTTCTGTGGAGAACAGATGCATCCAAATGCCACGTCACATGACTGTCAAGTTCCTGTCTGCAAAACCAAAATGTAGAGTGTGTGTGGTTGGTGCCTGGTTTAAGCAGCCTCACCTGGCCTGAGTCAGACTGATTGGGCTCTGAGGCTGAGGTGAGGCTGCACAGCTGTGGTGCATCAGGTAATCAAGGCCACAGGTTAAGCCAGCATCACCACACACTCAGGACTCAGGGTTACATGTCAGCAAGCTACTACCTGCTCTGGCAAACAAACCATTTGTTCATCTTTGCAATAAACTGGTTTTCAACATCCACCCGTGTCCTGTCCTTCGGAGGAGCCCTGGAAAAGCCACTGTCAGTGACAGGGAGAATTGCTACACAAAACAAAATGATCCCTTTCATTATTGGCATCTGTAGCTGTTTCTGTATTGCAGGTCATGCAATACAGATAACCCTAACCTGATAGGGTTAGGGCCTAAAACGATTTCAAGTTCCCCATTTCCGTGGGATGGAGATAGAAACTCGTGCCTTTTGGCGTGTAAACACAGCTGGTATGTGGACAGAAAATACTTTCCCCGCTTCCCCTTTGGATTTCCAATATCCTCTTCTGAGATTTTTCCTGATTTTCGAAAGCGACTTGAGAGTTTCACTTGAGCAATGTTTGGATTAAGCAATATGTACTGAATATAGATATATGTGACGTACTCCTTGCCACAGCCACCAAATTAACAGGCACATGGTGGCTACAGGGCCTCTCCCCGACGACAGGACACAGGGCGATGTTGAAACCAGTTTATTGCACAGATGAATGTTGACTGAATGAGCGGATGGTACGTACTGTCCGGACAGGGCTCAGCCTCGAGTGTGTGTAAGGGTGGCTGGTTTAAGCCTGTGGGCCTGATTGCAGATTGGCCCACAGGTGTGCAGCCTCACCCAGCCCCAGAGTCTAACAACTCTTGACTTGGCCAGGTGAGGCTGCTTAAACCAGCCACCCACACTCTCACAATATACAAAATATAATCTTACAACCACAGATAAACATGTCACTACAACACATAACCTTGAAGGCATTAATAATAAAAGAAGAGATAAATAAACATATTAATAAAGTAAAACAGAATGATGCTTCATGTTCATACAGGAATTAGACGGTTGGATCCAGATTTTTTACAATATTTAATTAACGTGTTAGTTTACTTTCTTGTTTTCTGGTAGAAAGGTCACAGTTGGTTGGTTTACACTCTATAAGGACCAAAGCCTTACAGAAAGAGAACCACACCCACACAGTCAGTCACTGAGTCAGTCAGACAGACAGACAGACAGACAGAAAGACAGACATGCACGCATGCACACACACCATCAGAGGCGTTGCTTGGGCTTGCAGAGCATAGAGGGAGTGTCCACTGCTTGGAAAGAGGGTCTGATTCTAACTGTGCTTAGTGAAAGTGTCCCATTGCTCTCTCATCCATCATGTATCTTGCTATGATTCTCCAATTCATCATTTTTCATCAGGTAAGAATATAACATAATATAATATATGTAATTAAATATCACATAATAGCCTTAAATGGGAACCTGAATCTATGCTCTATGTGCCTGTTTTTGATTAGGTCAACAATTTACAACATGGTTTATCTTGCAGGTTGCCTCTGCTTCTGATAGTTGTATGTGTGAGTTGAGGAATGCAGAGAAGCCATTTCCTTACGAGAAACTCAATACTGTGGAGCAAGACGCTTTGAAATGTAACCAGGACGTCAATCCGCAGAAGGTGTCGAGACAAAATCTTATGAAATATTATTTGTATTACTTAAATATTATTGTGCTTCACCAAAAAAGATCAGTTTAACGTGAGTTCTTGTCACTATAGTGACTCTACACTCCATCTGGTATTTTGGAAACTTGGTTTCCACTTTTTTAATATCGCTTGTACGCTATTGCTCTCAGCCTCAAATGGAAGTCACATGGCACCAAGCATGGTGAAGCAGCTTTTAGTTTTCATGCACCACACCACATATCAAAACACATTTGTCTTTCAAATGATTGTCTTTTAATGATTGCCCTTTAAATGGTTTTTAAAATGTGACTCCTGCCTATGTAAAGCACTATGAATAGCCTTTGTGTTGGACTTGGACACTAAATGTCAATGTAAATTATTAAGTGCACCACTGCAGTTGATGATGGACACACCGATATCTGTTTGAAAAGGCCTGGGAGTTCGACAGTCTGCTGTTGGGACTGGAGAAGCGTCTTCCCCAGCTGGTGGCAGAGGTGTCCGAGCTGGAGAGGGAGAACGATGGGGATCTGTACGGGGCCGTCACCCTGCAGGTCATCGACAACGACATGGCAGAGATCCAGCAGCTCTTGAACAAACTCAACAGCACCCACCTTGGGTTTCAGCAGCAAAACAGTGTCATGTCTGAGAAGGTATAGCCTAGAACATATTCCACCATGGCTATTAGTAGCATACCATAATTAAGTCTTAAGTGGATTGTGAATTATTTCAGGTGAAAAGATATCATTACTCCAACCCTACAAAACATAGTTCTATTTTGGTCAAGACTGGAGTTGTTACAAGAATAAGGGACAAACCAATACTCTCACTATATATACATTGTGAGCTTTTTATGCCTCTATGTCTCTCAGCTGCAAGACATAAAAGAAGAGCTGCAGCAGCTGGAAGACTTTGACACCATGCAGACGGTGAAGAGACATCAGACCAACATTCGTCTCAAGAGAGACCTGGACCAATGCAAGAATGGACACCATCTAATTCCCCCAGTCACTCCTGCACCCGTCTGTATGTCAGTAACAGGGACCAAACTGAGTCTACTGGAAATAATACTTATTCAATTAATCTCTTATCTGTGGTCTGTTGGTATCTCCTCTTCTCTTCTCTACCTTGCTGTCCTCTTTTCTCCTCTCCTCTCCACTTATCTCCTCTCTTCTCCTGTCCACTATCCTTTCTCCTCTCTGTTCCTCTCCTCACTTCTCCTCTTCCCTCCTCTCCTCTCCTGCTCTTTTCTCTCCTGTCTCCCAACACTTTACCACCCTTTAGGTGCCTGTCCTCGTGGTAAATTTCTCAACGTGACGGGCCCCGGGGTCTACACAGCAGGAGAATACCCCGGCTCTTACAAGTATGGGGCCTGGGGCCGTGACCCCAAACCAGCCGTAGGGAAGGAGAACTGGTATTGGGTTGTGCTGCTGACCTACAGCAACGTATTCGCCCATTATGTGCGCCGCTACTCCACCCTGAGCGCCTTGATTATTGGGGTTAGCACTCCAGGTATGACCCTTTGTATAATAGAGGAGGAGGAGGAGGAGAAAGGGAAGCTAAGGTATTTAGCATCCAGCTTCAGCTAATAGCAAACACTTACCGGTAATATACAGGACCCACTAGCTCTCTGTTCAGATTGTTGAGGGTATGGTGAGAACTCTGCAGACGGTACTAGAAGAACCCAGTGCTGTTACCATTTAGCCATACAGCCAAGCACATGGCTCATAAAGTCATCGATAATCACAATATTCAGAAGTAGGATTTGTATGTATGGTAGACTGGCAGTATAGCATTATTTGTAAGATATTGTATTATTCACGACGGGGTATTCCACACCGACTCGAACTATTACTATATTCTCCTGTATTTATTTTACAGGTAATGTTCAGATCAGCCCCTCCAACCCAACCACCAACACTATCCAGGGGCCCAACGCTGTGCTTTATGGAGAAGCACTGTACTATAACTGCTACAATAAAGCGGCCGTCTGTAGATTCAACCTCACTGCCAAGACTGTTCAATCCACAGAGCTGCCCACAGGAACCAGGTACTATCATACATTATTTTGTTACTCTTTTTTTACTCCTCAAAAACTAATGTTTTATGTGGTGCAAATGAAATGCACAAAGATATATTTTACCACCTTTAATGTACACAAAATGGTGAATGCACACAATTGAACAGTGTTCTTCCAGTTCTCGTTCGACTTCAAATGGGTTTTCCTTTGCAGGTTCAACTCCAAAGGCAACTTCTGCCACCTGGAAGTGTGCTACCCATACACAGACCTGGACCTGGCCACCGACGAGTCGGGCGTCTGGGTGGTCTACACCACCTCCCAGGACCACGGCAACCTGGTGCTGTCCCGGGTGGAACAAGGAGAACAGCCCAAGCTGGGTCATACCTGGCACACCTCACTCTACAAGCAAGCAGCGACCAATAGCTTTGTGGCGTGCGGCGTCCTCTACGCCACGCGCTACATCAGCAAGGACGTGGACGAGATCTTCTACTCGTTCGACACCACCACGGGTGTGGAGAGGTTCGACGTCGGCATAAACATCGCCAAGATGGCGGGCCACATTTATTCGCTCAACTACAGCCCAGTGGATGGAATGTTGCATGCCTATATGGAATCAGTCATGACCTCCTACAAGGTGGTGTTTGGGTAGCTTCTTCTGCTTTTACCCAACACCACCACAACCATAACCTCAGCAACACATGTTATGGTACATTAATAAATATAAGATGCATTCTCTTTTCATTCTACACTCCAAAATGGTTTTCTTTAATAAAAAATGTATCTGTTATTACCATCCTCATGGTGCACATACTACTTATTTATACTTACATATTGTTTTTTTAAATGCTTGAAAATACTGCTTCTTGTGGGAACATAAGACTGTCAAGTAGCTTAATGCTGGACAGACACTGATCTAAACACCAAACCTCAACTGGGTCTAACAACCGCTTCGGTGTGCATGCATGCAATTTGTGCATGCTTTCTGTACTTAGAAACAGTGATGTACTTCATGAGAGTACGATCAGGTCTGACTCATTAAGTGACATATAGTCTTTATTTTCTATTCATTACATGTTCAGTACATGGGGTAGAGACAGCTTACTTGGTATGTGTATCTATATATGTATACATATATTCATATAGAACTAAACTTTACATTACACACCAGAATGACGACAAAGCAGGTTAGAGTAAGCATTTCTTTCTACCTTTGTGAATAGAAACAAACTCAAAAAGTAAGACATAAGATTTACTTATTAATCCCAGACCGGAAATTAATAAAGTACATCGTTTGCCTTGTGTCTTTGAATAACAAACTCAAAAAGTAAGACGCCCACAATAGCAAATAGTCTGAGCAAGAACAAATATAGGAGAACATCATATTGCAGATGATTCATCATGGTAGTAAGAAGAAGAATCGTAGTAGTATGTATTAACAAATATCGCCTTACAACCTACTGTCACTGTTAAAAAAAACAGACAGACATGAATTGAAGGGATTAGGAACAGAAAGGTGTCAGTGACTTGCTCTGTGTGTGTGTGTTACAGGCAGACCTCAGACATACGCACCCTCAGTGAAGGGAGCCCAGCGCCACCCTGTGGAGGAACACGGCAACGCTTGGAAGGGGAGGGAGGGAGAGAGAGAAGAGGTGACGTGTGAAGAAAGACAAGCAGGGAAGAATAGAGGGAATAAAAATAACCATGGCTATATAATAAATAAAATAAATTAGCCATGGCTAACTTTCTAAGAAGATTTTTTCCTGGGCCCTCATTTATCAACTCATATCATAGAAAAAGTTGTAAATCCTATCGTACGCATGAAATTCTGAATGTTTGTACGCACTAAAAAGTTGGGATTCATCGAGCGTTCCGGTTCGCACTTTCCCTTTAAATACCTTCCGCTCATTACCATACATGTACTCCCATAAATAACCATATATGGTCACAAAACGGGAAAATCCAAATAATAAAGAAAATACATGTATCACAGAGTGATTTATAAGTGTTTGTGACAGAAGTGTAATCAAAGTAGAGGACACTTTTTGTTACGCTCTCAATGTGGTGTAGGAGCGAGTGTGGTCTGTGGTAAACGGAGGGTCCCTCTACCGCACGGCAGCAATCAGGTTAAAGTACTTTGTACTAGGACAAGGTAGAGTGCAGCCTATAAGCTTTTATTTATTAATATATTCATCATTGTTATTTGGCAAACAAATAATTTCTTTAGATTCAAAGAAGTGTAGGCAAGTAAGTAAGAGAATTAAAGAGTGTTAGTGTAAGTTACCTGTAAGTTAACATTTAAAATCTATGATTTAAAGAAAAATGCAGATATATAATTATTTTACCATTTTACTGTTTTGCCATTGCTCAATTCTACATTAAAAAATAGTTGATTTATTGTGACAGTTGAGGTACTATGTAGTCAGAAGGTATAAAGGGGGGTGGGGGCAGAAATGTAAGGCCTTTGTTCCATTGTTCTTGAGCTGGTGTAGAGAAGCCATGTGCTGTGGCTGACAAACTAAAGCATCATCAAGGAACCTCTGATGGGATTCTTTGTTTATTGATTATCGTGGTTATTCTGATCTACCCATATCTTTGTTACTTGTGTTTGAGGCGTGTTGCCTCATTGTGTATACTTGGTAAATACTGTGCACTCATTTTCACCAGGCCTGTGTGTGTTACTACTCTACCGTCCATATCCCAAGGATACTGATGGGGCCGCAGGATCGGCCAGGCGCCTTCGCGCAGGCCGCCACCCGCTGGCTCCAACCCGGTCAGGTCACCGCCGGCCGTGGCCCTGGGGCGTTCACTCAGTCCCTACCTCGGGGCACCGGCCGGTGGGTGGCCTACCATCGCTCTCTGAGGCCTACCACCTCAGAGAGCGCCCCTCCTACCGACCTACCCGGGCCGGCTCCACCGAGGGCGCCCCCCCGTTTCCGGGCCGCCGCGATCGGGGACCACAGATGGGCCAGGGAGGAGCCAGCCTCCGCCTCCGGCTCGGGGGCCGGGCAGTATGAGCATCAGGTGCGGGGGCAAGGGTGCTGGCGGTGGGGCGGCTGGGGCCACCTCATGAGGGAGTGCCCTCAGATAGAGGTGGTCCGGGTCGCCACAGCGTCGGCCCCTTCCCCCGACGAGGAGGGAAAATATTGCATCCCGGTAAGTGGAGGGATAGATTATATAGGGCGAGCCAGGACGCACAGTCGGGAAGAAGTGAGCCAATTGCTTGTTCCAAGCAGCCGTCGGAAAATGTTTTTTCAGGCGGCTCACTGCAGCCCGATGGCAGGTCACCTGGGGGGTGAAAAAACACGCAACCGTATAATGTCCCGTTTTTATTGGCCGGGCATTTACACGGACGTGCACCGTTGCAACCACTACCGTTAATCGATATTCCGAGTGCATAGCCATGGATATCGTCGGATCGCAGCGCACAGGGCTACTGGTTTGTCCTGGTCATTGTTGATTACGCAACCCGGTATCCTGAGGCAGTGCCGCTTCGCTCCATCTCCGCGATGAGCGTAGCGCGTGCACTGTTTCAACTTATCTCTTGAGTCGGGATCCCGAAAGAGATCCTGACGGACCAAGGCACGTCGTTTATGTCACGCACACTTCACGAACTGTACGGGTTACTTGGGGTTAAGTCAATTCGTACCAGCGTGTACCATCCCCAGACCGACGGTCCATGCTGAGGAAGTTCGTGCACAAGGATAGTCGACAGTGGGATAGGTGGCTCGATCCTTTGATGTTTGCAGTGCGGGAGGTTCCTCAGGCCTCCACGGGGTTTTCAATTATTGTTCGGGTGGCGACCTCTGGGTATCTTGGACGTCGTTAAGGAAAGCTGGGAGGAGGGTCCAATACGTGGCGGACCTGCGGGCAAAGCTCCAGACACTGGGTCAGTGGTGGTTCCACAGGAGGGTGAGCTGGGACCGGAGGTTCCAAAGTCGGCCCAATCCGCTCCGGTCCCCATTTGTAGACACCTTTCTCCGGGCCAAGCCGCCGACGTCACTGAGTTGCAGCATAGGTTTGCCGACATATTCTCTCCCCTGCCAGGGCACACTAGGCTCATAGACCACCGCATCGAGACAGCTCCCAGCGTGACGGTTACATCACGTCCTTGTCCGGAACACAAAAGAAAAGTGGTAAAGGAAGAATTAAAGGCCATGCTGGAGATGGGCGTAATAGAAGAGTCGCACAGCAGCTGGTCGAGTCCCATTGTGCTTGTCCGCAAGCCCGATGGGTCGGTCCGCTTCTGCGTCGACTATTGCAAGGTGAACGCGGTGTCCAAATTCGATGCATACACGATGCCCCGGGTCGACGAACTCCTCGATCGGTTGGGCACGGCTCGTTTTTATTTGACACTGGATTTACCCAAGGGCTACTGGCAGATTCCCCTGTCTCCAGAATCCAAGGAAAAATCGGCCTTCTCCACTCCGTACAGGTTATTCCAATTTACCACACTTCCGTTCGGGTTGTTCGGGGGCCCCAGCCACCTTCCAGCGCCTCATGGACCGAGTGCTGCGGCCGCACGCTGAGTATGCTGCTGCCTACTTGGACGATGTCATTATCCATGTGGCACCTCGCGGCAGCATGTTCAGTGGGTGGTGGCGGTGCTCGAGTCCCTGAGGTGTGCGGGGCTCCCGGCCAACCCGAAGAAGTGTGTGATTGGACGGAGTGAGGTACGGTATCTGGGGTACCACTTGGGCGGCGGGCAGGTGCGTCCACAGGTAGATAAGACGCAGGCCGTCGCATCCTGCTGTGGCCCAAGACCAAAAAAAGGTGAGAGCATTCCTGGGGCAGGCCAGGGACTGAGCAGTGCCAGGTCGCATTTGAACAGGTGAAACAAGCTCTCTGCTCGGAGCTGCTCTTGTATTGTCCTAACTTTAAGCTCCCTTTTGTTTTACAGACCGATGTGTCGAACAGGGGGCTGGGGGCCGTATTGTCCCACGTACCCCCACCCCCTAAGTCGGGCGGTGGGGGTATGTGGTGGGGGCATGGCTCGGCATCGGGAGCTAAATCAGGGGGGCGGGTGGCTACCCCGGGCTGAATGCAGCTGTGGGACATTAAGTATTAGGGGACTATTTAGGGTTGGTGTTCCCTTTGTCCCACAGGGAGGCTGGTTACCGACGTGTGAGAGGACTGACAGAGATCCGTCACCACCAAGACCGACACCGACAAGCATACCTGATCTACTCCTTTAGCTGCACAGCAGCGGTGGTTACGTTGACATTCCCTTTGTTATTCTTGTCGGAACGAACAAACAAATAAACGTTCCGTGGCCCTCGACTCCGTCTCCTACTTCTTCCATTAGGGTACCCTGGTAGTGGCGCAAACGCCACAGATACAAACACACAGATAATTGAAAACACTAGGTTACCTTTTGCGTAGACTACCCAGCCAGAAGCAGCTGATAATATAATTGCAGGTAGCCTAATAATCACAGCACTGAAAATAGTGCCAAATTATCTGTGTGTTTGTAGACAAACTACAAACTTGTTGTGTTGTTACTGGCACTCGTTTTGAATAAGCGACTATTTGGAACATTTTAGGAAAGTAATTAAAAGGGTATTCCCCTCACATGAACAGGAGCTAGGCTACTATAACTCTGCAAGTCAATGGAAGCAGCTAATGGAAAGCAAATGCTATCCCAGCGAATTCCTCTTCTGGATGCACAACACACCCATCAGTAGCTTGCCTGAGCACTCTCTGAAGCTACTTAAGAGGGTCGTCTTATAGTGACTTTTAGCACTTTTGGAGCCAGTGCTAGCTATTTTCATTCATCAAAAGAGTTGGTAACACTGAAACGGCCAGGCAGACTGTTAACCCAGCCGAGTTGGTCTGTTCTGGCAGCCCAGATATGGCCGATGCATCTAGGTTTCGACATGTGGTCGGGCATTGGATATCCCTTTTCTTCTTTGAGTATAAACTTGCTAGCTTCAGTGATAGCTGTGCACCGAAATGATCACCAAAGTATTGGCTATAACTAAGGTTTTACTTTCCCCCGAAAGTGAGGGGTACACGATAGAAATCCAGCACCAAAAAACTGCCATTGAGTGTTCTAGAATGCACCACTGGCTAAGTTAAAGTTAGCCGCGACTAATGTTAGCGTCGCCAGGCTAGCTCTCCCAGCCGCGTCACCAGCTCTCTGATCCCACGGCCATTGTCATGAAGGGATAGTCAAAATGTGATCATCTGTGTGGCATATTGCAGAAGAAATGAACTAATTAATAGTAATTAACATTAGTATACTAATTCCAAATATGTGACTCAAAGTGTGGTTCCTCCTGCATGGCCCTAGGTCATCCCTCATACCAGTGTCCTATCTAGAGAAGATCTATGTTCAAGCACGTGAAGCCTCTGGCCATGTCTATGTTTACCTAACATACCAAGACTAGTAGAGGCACTGATGACCAGCAGAATATCTTCAGTTATGCCCCATATATGACAAACTAATACATAGTGTTCTGTACTCCTCCCTTCCCCCTTTTTCTATATAACCTGTATATCTTCTGCTTTGTGCTTTGAAGACTTGGGTACATCGTATGTGTCTTGTAACTCTTCCCATGATCATGCTTTATTAAACATCAACTCAATGCCTATCTAGAGGGTCAGACTGAAAACACATATTGTATCATAGCATACTGCCAAATGTCCAGCTAGCTTTCACAATTAATAATAAAGCCTGTTATACATGTCATTAAAATACTTTTGATTCATTTATTCAATTTCTAAATTTACAATTTAAAGAATGTTGCCTCCTGAGGGGGGGTAGCGAAAGTCATTCTGGGTAACTACGAAAATAGCTCACTGGAGCAGATTGCGGGAAGCCTGACACGACAACGTGACAAATTGCAAATAACAATAAACATCATCTGGACGGAAACAAACATCTTCGTAGTAGGCCTACGCCAGGCTTGCTGGAGTGCATAGCACTCCCTTATGCATTATGTATACTTCCTTCTACGTCATAATTGCAACAATTACAGTCTTGGTCTTGGTACTTCTCTGTGCACTCTGTTCCCTTCTTGTATCATAGTTGTGCACTATGTATGCAGTGAACGTGTACACCCACACTCTCTGACGTCACCTATCCTTTTAATTGGCTTCCTTTTCATCCATTGAGTGGGCTTTTCTCTCTGGTGTACATATGGGATACAGGTAGGCCTAACTATTGACCTCAAGGTTGATCTCTTCTTAAAGATGGGCTGAAACACAGAAAAAGCACAGAAACAGTGTGAAACAATGGCAAATGTCTTTCAGGGACTATGAGTTGGTTTCTGTCTATTCAAACCCATCATCTGCACACACTTTTGTCCAGGAATAAGACTGCTGATCCAAAACGCTGAACTTGTTGGACTTAAATTCAAAAATCCTATAATCCCCAATGATGTTTCAATATTTCATATTATTGCATATTTTTATTGCTGTTGACACATATGTTTATTTTATATAGATCTATATTTTTCTTCAGCCAGCCAGGCAGCCAGACCCACCCACTCACTGCGTTACGTGGGTCCAAAATATACACCACTGAGTCGGTATTCTTTGTACGAAATTAAGATGGACTTACAAAAAAAAGAATTGTCTACCTTACGCACATTTTGTGATTAATGTTGCTTAATTTCTCTCAGACAATTTGAACGATTTGAGCTTGCAGTTTGGGGAGTTGGGAGCTCGAAATGAGGAGCTCGCATCAGTGGCGTCTCGCACAAAAAGAGTGTACTCCAGTATCTCTCTCGCAATGGTGCTGTTGTGTGGTAGTGCGTGTTTGTACACTAGGTGGCTCTATGACCACACATATTTTTTTAGTGCTGTGGTCTGGTTCACTGTGGCTAGCAGGCTGCATGTCTGACACACCCGGAATCCTGCCCTCATAATAACAGACCTGCTGGTTAAGCCAAAATAGTAGCTGAGAGGTTGGCCACATCATGTTCAGAGTCAGTATTGGCTTCACTGACAAGGCTACTGGATGTAGACATGTCTGTTAATGTTTGATATGGGCGATGTTTCTTGTTGGGTTCCTACTTGGGTTTGGCATGTAATAATGTAGAAAGACCTCCAACAGAAATTAAAGTAAAGCCATAACATAGCATGCTATACCTGCCAAAATGTTTTAGATTACTATTATCATTATGATTATTATATGTATCTGTACATATCCATATCCATACACACACACTCTGAGGTAAGAATGCTGCACAGATGGGCAGCAGCAACGGATTATGATAAAGACAGCGATGTTTCTCGTGTGAATTAGTTCAACCATGAACACATCTTTTCCATTAGCATGAGTGTGTGTCACTTTCTCTACGCTATTATTTCAGCTGCTAATACCCAGTGCATTAGCAATGAATACAGGCGACTCA
>OMKN01071339.1:0-10146 GCA_900302345.1 Melanonus zugmayeri
ACTCATTTCTCAGGCCATTGTCATCCTCCGGAATCTTCTGTAATGAATCACTCAAGCATTCCCTCAGATACATTTGAATGGTGGAGGAAATTCATTGTCCGGTGGAGAGGTTCGATAAGGATCTCCCCTCTCTCTCTCTCTCTCTCTCTCTCTCTTTCTCTCTCTTTCCTGCCTTTCTGTGCCTCTCTCTCCTCTCGCCTCCTCCTTTCTCCAGTGCTCCGTCAGGCCCGCCTGGCCGGGATCACCGGATCAAACACCAAATCAAGCTCCGGCAACAGGTGGAGCCGGTCTGCAGAGCCACAGGAATCTGAGGTGAACCGCAGAGCGACCCGGGAACCAGAAGCCTGACCCGAGTCCCGGGGATCGGGTTTGTTTTTCTGAAGCCGTCCTTCCCCAAAAGCAACATAAAATAAAACCGCCATAAAACAAAATTCAAATGGATGCCATGTTATACTGTCATCCTATAGCTCATATTCATATTTAGCTTACTTTTCTCGATGCAACAGTATGACACAAAACAGGCATTATCACCATGTAAGACTGAATCTAATAATGTGTCATTATAATAGAATGCATTACTCTTATGAAATCCTCTCTACAATTATTCTACACTATTTAGACATATTCCACACAGGCCTTATGAATTATGACAAACCGCATTCCTTAGTGGACACACAGGCCAACAGCGAAGGCCCGCGCTGTGATTGGTCCATCCCATCTGTCAGTCATGAGCACTATACTGTATAGTCTGTACTGTGGGTTCTGCTGTCTCTTCAACAGCAGAACCCCCACCATGCACATTGAAGACCTCATTCATCTGGACTAAAACACCACCCGAGATCCCTCCACCCGACCGGCACCCTAGATGCTTCACTCGGAGCCCTTTGCACTTTGATTAGTTCATGTGTTCCTTGAAATAAAAAATGTGTTAAAGCAATTAAGAGCAAACGTACGCCTTTCCCTTGTATCCGTGGTGTTTATAGTCGAGGAAGCATCGCCGGGCCGACGTAGACGTTAAAACCCAGGAACAAAACTAGTTTATCTTTCCATATCATCCACTGTCAGAGGGGATTTAGCAAGACCGCCTTTAGACATTATTATTCTCATTTGCGAAACATATACGCACCAAAAGGGCCGTTTCCAAGCACAGTTTAGACTGGGAGTAAATATAATGTGCGCCTTCTGTCTTCAGACCAGGTTCTTTGTTTGTGTCCCAGTGAGAATTTAACTTTCCACTTCCTAAGTAGTTCAATCAACCCAGGGGAGCGCTTCCCGGTGCGACTCTGAGCGCTTTTCAACTTTCTTTTCCGCTTTTTTTTTCCCCCAACCCTTATATCCCAATGCAATTATTTAATATACACCCACTCATAGTCTGCTTATGAGATATGAATATAATTGTATGTTACTTTTTAATTACAGGAAAAAATCTAACTTGTAAGATGATGGGCTGGAAGGTGCCATTGCATTGTTATTTTTTTTTCATCCTGGTTGTGTGATTGTGTGAGCCGGCTCCTTTGCTAAGCGGTGATAAGCGGAATTTCCATGTTCTCTGCATAATTAATCCATCTCTGCTCTCTCCATGCCAACTCTGCCGTTATCGCCTGCACATTGCCTGAATTGCAAAAGAATCCTCTCTTCAATTGGAACTTATTGATATTCTGAAAAAAAAAAACTGGAAATCCTTAAATTTAAGCCACAGATTGTTAAATGGATTAATTTTGCGGCAATCGCAGGCATCTAACGCGGGGAGACAGGCAAGGCAAATTGAAAGTGTCTCCTGTTTGTGGAGTTTTAGTCCCAAATGATAGCTTTTATTGGCATGTTTTTTCCCCCCCGCCACAGTAAAAAAAATTACCATTTATTTGCATGCCATAAAATACTTTTATATGGTTGAGAATTCAGAGGACTTTCTTTCAATGCCTGTCGTTGGATTCGTGATAACAACTTCAGCTTCCCACATCTGGAGGCTTTTGATACTGGGTGAAAGGAATGTCTGAATATTTAATATTTTTATCTGTTTTCATCGATGGTTTCACCATTAAGGAAGGCTCTGCTATTTGCATGGAGTCTGGCAGATGTAGATTTATTTTGTGAGCTGTCCGCCTGCCTTTCTCTGAATATATTGATGCATTTTTTTCCATTTTCCTGTGCACTGATGCCTTTGCATATGTAATAAAACGGCAGACACACATATAAAAATACACCAACAGCCTGTATTATGTTTCCTTTAGATGTGGGTCTTCAGTTACCAGGAAACATATAGGAAATTGGAAGAAAAAAACCACAGACACACACACACACACACACACACACACTTACATATCTTAAATAAAAATGATTTGACCTCATAAGAACGAGAAATGTTAGGAAGCACATGATGTCAAAACACATATAGGGCTCTGAGAAAAAAGGCTATGCATGTATTTGCTTACAAGCTCACTTAACTGGCTATGATATATATATGTATGTATATATATATATATATATATACACACACACACACAGAAACATGCTCATGATGAGCATCACGGTAATGTTCTAACCCTGTAGATGATGACAGAACCATGAAGGATGCAGATAAACAGCTTCTAGTTCAGCTTTAGGAAGGAATGACGACAAGATGGAAATGTTCTGTATGTTCTGTATGGACAGAGGTTTTCTTTCTTATTTAATAAAACGTAATACATATTCTTTGTTTTTTTTTCAGATGTAGGTTATTATAATTCAATGCATATTTAACACTTAAAAAAGAAACCATGAGCATGGGTTCAATTAAAAATTAGGCAGCAATTATAAAATAAATAGAATCTATAATGTTGACCTTCTGTTCTGTTTTCTTGTTCTTTTCGATCTTTTTTTATACAGAACAAATATAATTGTAGTAATTCAGCTCTGTGGACGTATATTTAGTTGAGTTTTTTGCTAAAAATTTGATAAAGCGTTCGTAAAGCGGACGGGTCCCTGGAGGGACGACAATCTGGGCTTTTGACCACAGCTACGACACAACGATTAGCTGCAACAAAATACAGCCTTATGTTTCTGTTCTCCTCTCCTCCTCCTCCTCCTCCTCCTCCAGTCTTTATTTACAGATTTACACACTCCCATTGGGAGGAGCATAGTTGGTTCATCCCCCCCCCGCTCTTAATACGCTCATCACACACAACACTTAGCACTTCGCTCTCCTGCTAAAATGGTCGTTTTAATGACATTTGAATCGTATTTTACATATTTCTGTTGTTTTGCTCCGATCTGTCTGTTGTCTCCTGCGTTCATTACTTCAGGTCCTGATGTCACAAATACAGACATACAAAATAAAAAATATATATGTATATATTATTCATAAAATGTTTCTTCTGTATACATGAGCTCAGGAGCTGAAAGTAATAAAGCCTGCAATAAAGAAATGATGCAGCCATGTGCTGTACAGAGGGTAAATAACCAGTCAGTCAGGCCATCTAGTTCCTATAGAGTCATATGGGTGGCGTTTGACTGCTGAGGCAGGGTGGAGCTGTGCTGGACGAGGCTGTGGGTACAGGAGGCCTCCATCATGTCCGTGGGTGATGTTGGCAGTGGCGCCGGCGGACTGGGCATCCTCTCAGACATCTGTTAGCTCAGTGCTGCTGGAACTGCTGGCGGTGTCCTAGAGCTGGAGCGCTCAACCACAACCGACATCAGCAGCGGCGAGCACTCGGATCCAGCCGCACCACCGCTACCGCCACCACCGCTACTTTAGCCTGGGCTGGAGGGACGCAGCCCCGCAAACACGACGCAAACCACAATGCGACAATGCTTTACAATCTCAGGGATTCTGCAGAAGGTGTTGTAGCGGCGGGGGGGTGCAGGCGGTGGGATTATTTAGAGGACAGACGTTTCCGTATTGCTGCGTGTGGCCACTCAGCGCCGCTCTACAACAACAGCCACTGGAATGCGAGATTGGGAATAATTTGAAGCGTTAAATGTGTTATTAAATAATGCATAATGAATGCTAGATATTATTATTGGGTTATTTCTTTCTTTATTATATATAAAGCTACAGAATATTGCTCCAATCCAAAAGATAGCTGTCAATGCTTCAGCAAACATCCATTTATAATGCTGAACAAAACCCCTCTGCAGCTGCTCTTACTGTATGTTCAGCTCTGTATTCCTGTTCAAACATATTAATATTATTATGACACCTGCTATTTTTTCCACTCCATGCAATGCAGTAAGGAGTGCAAAATAATATACTGACAAAACAATAAGGTAAGGGTTTAGTTTCAGTATTCAGTAAACCTTCGTGTTCTGGGACCAAACTCCCAAATGATTTGCATCATTAAAATGGAAAACGCAGAAAATGTTTTTTTTTAGTTCCATTGGAAACAGACGTTGATTTGCTCTTTACTAAAATGTATTTTGAGACGGAAAGTTTTGCCAATCCAGATGCATTGTTCTTTTGACATCAATATCCACAATTCACCAACCAAATGTAGGCTACTTTTTTTAATTCTTCCCTTCCGAGAATCCATATGAATTATGCAACCATATTTATTCAGAATTGTGAATGCATTATCAATGTAATATATGTATATATATATATACAGATATATAGAACATGCCATACACAACTCAAATACAATGAATGACTATTGATACAAAAAGAAAAGAGTTAATCAGAATGAATGAACCAGGATGTGTTTTACCTGCACTGAGGTCATCCAGTTATCAATATTATTTGTGGCTGAAATGTTACGTCTGCCCCTCCCCATGATCTTAGTGGTTTATTATCATTCATTCATTCATCATGATTTATGATTTATGATTTATGATTTATGATTTATGATTTATGTTATGCCATCACGTCACTCTCCTCATGATCACGTGGGCTCCCTGTGCAGCATGTTAATTGCATACAAAATATGTTCACCTATTAATATGACTGGCTGTGTGAGTGCATGTGTGTGCATGTGTGTGTGTGCGTGCGTGTGCGTGCGTGTGTGTGCGTGTGTGTGTGTGCGTGCGTGTGTGTTTTCCCCTACCAAGGAAACAGTATCCTTGTTAATCATCACAACCATCTGGTCCAACTAGTGTAAAAAAAAAAAGAAAAAGACGTGCGCTCTTCCTCTTGCAGATTTGTAGCTGTCAATCAAGGACAGTTTCAAACGAGCTACCAGGGCTCAAAAACAGTGAGGAATACCGTCTCCCGTCTCTGGGGATTTAGGAGTGGCGTTAAATTAATCTTCAGCTGGCAATTTGACTCCCCTAGACTCCCCTCTCTCTCTCTCTCTCTCTCTCTCTCTCTCTCTGAGTCTCTCTCTCTATTTTGTTGCTCTAACCACACAAATCATTATTGATTTTTGTGTGGGTTTCCTAATATAGCCAATAAATGCTGTTTGCAGTTATTTCACATTGGTAATTGCATAGGATCTGTCAAGTTCCCTTGTAAATGTATATTGAGAGTGGTGTGACCGACCATGTCTGCAGTGAGAGCAATACGACAGTGAAATTAAAAAATATATATGTTTTTCATCCATTTCTTTGATACACGTTTTGTATGATTTTTCCTTTTTTCCTGTTTATTTTCATATTTGTTTCCACCGCTGACCCCTCCGAGACGCACACTCAACAGCAAATTCTCGGCGGAGAGAAACGATATTACAATGCTGGGTGTTTGCAGCAGCGATGCACAGCTGTGTTTGAAGCGTGACCGGCACCGTGCAGGAATGAAGACGCTTCCGCCACCGGAGGATGCACAGCAAAGTGATTGGGATGGGGGGGGGCCCCACAAGACAGATGCTCTCGTCAAGGTGAGACACCACTGACCCGTTGGCTCTATAAATTATTCTGTAGTTTCAGACTCCCATTCCAAAGTTGTGGAATTGGGTTTCAAGATAATTTCACAGGCCACTTGCTTGTCTTACTTGGCAGTCCAACTGGCTAATTGAAGAAAATGATTTCCAGTTTGGGCAACTACTGAGCACACAGCAGTCAAGATCTCACCCATCCAAAGGCTTGCTCTTTTCTCTGTGTGTGTGTGTGTGTGTGTGTGTGTGTTGTTGTTTTTTGGTTGTGATGGTATAGCCAAGAAGACCAAAAAATATCCCTTCGCCAAAGTATTCGACAATAACAAATGCGTAGAAAGTGTATTAAATATTAATACATATTAATAGTAAATACTTTTACAAATAGGGTTTTGTTTGTTGATGTGTGTGTGCACACACTTGTGTTACAGTGAGTTATTAAGGGTCCCTCTATTAACAACAGGTATGCCTTATGCTATAAGGCAAGAAGTCTGTTGTCATCGAATCCAATTCCAGGTGATGTATTTATTGATGTAGTTAATTGATTAATTGATTATTGTTCTATGCATATGAGCTAATACATTACAGGTGATGCATTTATTGACGTAGTTAATTGATTAATTGATTAATTGATTCTTGCTCTATGCATATAAGCTGATGCATTACAGGTGATGTATTTATTGACGTAGTTAATTAATTAATTGATTATTGTTGCATATGAGCTGATGCATGCATGCTGCTGCACACACGATGCTGGAATAATATTAAACGCGAGTAAAATTACATTTGAAAATAATTCCCATGAATTAATGAATGACCGTAGTGCGTCTGCAGGTTCACGGGTTCTGCGGCTCCGGGACCCGGGGAGGCTCCGGGACCCGGGGAGGCTCCGGGACCCAGGGAAGCTCCGGGACCCAGGGAGGGTCCCGGACCCGGGGACGCGCAGTCCTCCTTATCTCCAAACAAAAGCGCACGACGCGCTCACCTCTCCAGTCAGTCCGGATCCCACGGAGTGAGCCTCGTCACGGAGACCCGGACGAGAGAGAGAGAGAGTGAGAGAGAGAGAGAGAGAGAGAGAGAGAGAGAGAGAGAGAGAGAGGGAGGGAGGGAGACGGGGTGTGTGTGTGTGTGTGTGTGTGTATGTGTGTGTGTGTGTGTGTGTGAGGGAGAGAGAGAGCCAGTCAGAGACAGAGAGATAAAGGAGAGAGACGGAGGAGCTGATAGACTTCGTGCGTAAAGCGTCTCCAGGATCCGCGCCCCCCCCTCCCCTGTTTCTCCCTCAGACCCAAACCCTTACCCGGGCTCGGATGAACAAAAACCTATCGATCTGTCAGTACTACTACTACTACTACTACTACTACAGTACTACTACTACACCTGGATTCACTGACCCGCGGCTCCACGGCAGGCATGTCCCGAAGGAAGCAGAGCAACCCGAGGCAGATCAAACGTGAGTTGTATTATGTCTCTCCAGCTCTTCTGGGTGTGTGTGAGGGTCTCTGGGTCTGGACCGGGACCAGTCAGGTCCGGTTGAACACATATTTGAGGTTCGGTGGTGCTGCGCGTCCCGGCGGGTCCGTGTGTGTGTGTGTGTGTGTGTGTTGTGGGTTCGGTCTCTGGGAAGGAGGAGACGCTGGACGGCTTCTCCAGACCAACGCGATCCTGTCACGATGTGTGTGTGTGTGTGTGTGTCAATGCAAACTTTGTTAGTGTTGCAAACTTATGGAGAAACGCACGTAACGAGCGGTTGGTTGATTAGTTTTATTTGTGAGCCGCGCATCACAATCCAGGCTGCAAACGGATCCGTTACGCGGCGTTTTGCTCCAAATGCCTGCAGCCGTCATAAGAAAATACAGGAATGATATAGATATAGGTTGTGTGATAGAGGGTAATTATTGACATATGTATATGTTTTATAATACATGTTTTATAAAACGTGGGCTGCCTATAGGCCACTCACACACACACACACACACACCTCCTGAACTCAGCATCCAGTCCATCATCAGGACACACACTTTATGAACTTAATTAGAACAGCAAGGCGTTAATAATGATGACCGAGCCAATTAAATGTCTTATTGCACCAAACGTAAATACGCCTGAGTAAATATATAACGTTGTAATTAAATGGTTTAATTTAATTTAAGGCTGGACACACAATTGATTTTAGAACATTGTCATTGTTGGATTGATACACTGTTTTCACAGTCATGATACAAATCAACAAATATAATTTTCAATTTTAATTGGCAAATGTTTAATTGATTTATTACATTTGAGGATGCTGTTTTTTTTAATATAGGTTTATTTTACATCCACACTTTAACTTGATATTATGGGATTGATTTTTTTTATTAATATAAGTTTTGTGAGTAATTTGTTTATGGCATGCAAGCACACACACACACACACACACACACACACACACACACACACACACACACACACACACACACAGACACCTACACACACACACACACACACATATTCTCTTTCTCTCTTTTTCTCTCACACACACGCGCGCACACACACACACAAACAAACGAAAATACGACTAACGACTTGATATCTATGTTTTTGTGTTTCGTTATGGTTTCTGTCTGAACACTGAGCTGCTGGTTTATGGACATGGCTGCAAGGAAATTAAACTGTGATGTTGGCATTGTTGTCGTGCATGTGTGTGTTTGTGTGTGTGTGTGTGTGTTTGTGTGTGAATACGCTGTACACAAATGCACAAACATATGTTAATGTTATTGACCAAGAGAACTTGATTTGGGTGCTGCATTATATTTGTTAGAATTTTTCCTGTGAGAAAGTGACTCCAATATCACTGAGAAATGTATCATCATCTTTTTTGCTTCTAGTTCTCAAATGTTCTAAATCCCATTAAAAAAACATATATTGATTTTAAGCACAGAAGGTGAATTGCACATTTTAATTTCTCTTTGGGAAATGTGTGATTGTTGATAATTCTATTCTGGAATTTTATTCCACAAATTTCATCCTCGCATTTCTTCTTTGGATTTTTTTTTCTTTTCAGTTAATGTGAAAAAATGTTCCCAGTTTATTTTCAGTCTTTATAACTTTGTCCATGTGACCATGTGACCAGGAATTATTCTGGTTTATCCAGTAGATGTAGTTTGACTCAGTACTTGGTATTGACAGATGTTGATGTCATTGCTGTCAGACATTTTTCATCCCCTGCGTCGTAAGGGGGCATCATTATCAACGCCATCGTGATCATCGTCGTCTTTCACATTATCTCCCAAAGCGCTCAGCGGCATCCAAAAATGTGTCACCCAACCAACGGCCGAGCGCTTGTGTTCGGCTGGCGTCGCCGTGACCTGGCTTTGTACAAATTAGTATGTCATGTGTAAGACCTTGTTAATATGGAGCCGGCGTGCGGCGCTACGACTCGGGCCCCCATTGGAAACAGAAAGGTCACTGGAACCCTGGATCCTCCTCTCTCCTACACCCCGGGAACTCTGGGAAAACAGGCGGGAGAGGAAAACACACACACACACACACACAGAAAAAGTGAGCACAGACAGTCGTTCTAAAGGACAAAAAGGTTGTTGGGCGCAGTGCGCCCCCTCCCCCCCTGCATACATTGGCCTGTTATCTAAAATTGTGATTTATGCAGTATTTTAATATTTTGCTTATTCTTTCCCCTTGGGTGCTCTCCGAGTGGTGATAAAAAGGCGATGCTGAAAGAGCACCATTAATTTGCTCCGATGACTGGGGAGATAAGGCCAGATAATGGGAAAGATAAGCGGAGAAGATATACCATCAGAAACCCGATTATTACCATTAAAATTCCAGCCAAGCAATCTGCAGCTGCCTGATAATTCCTTCTCCGTTTCCACCACTTTGGATGATAAGGCAAAAAATAGTCACTCAGTGCTCCTTGATTAGGCTGCCTGGATATCCCGATAATACAGTGATAAATTATGTATTTTCCCCCCTTGTTTTTTTTTCACCCTCTGAAACGTTACATCTATTTTTTTCCCTTTTCATATATTTTCTGGTCCCCTTTTTCTTCCACCCCATCTCCCCTCCTCGCCTTTCCAAGAAAGTGGGGGGAGAAAAACCCTGTACACTTTTATTGTAATAAGGGTGTGATGGAAAGAGGAGATAGTCTGGAGGTGTTTTGTGTGGGAGCACATATCAATGTTATCAGCGCATCTGCCTGGGCCGGCTGCTGGCTGCTGTTGTTTTAAACCTTATCACCTTGTGCCAATATGCCAATAAATTGCCCAGATTGTTAGCCGTTCCCAGGCAGGTCAGAAGGAATTTTGACGGCAGTGATGAAAATATCGCTGATGCTCGTCGGATTGCGATTAGCTGCTGTAATGTGAATTCT
>OMKN01071340.1:18636-29955 GCA_900302345.1 Melanonus zugmayeri
GGGGGGGGGGGGGGGGTTGCCATAAACAGAATGAAAAAAATATAAACCTATTTCAAACTCTAAGCCATGGGCAGTGTTTAATACAATAAGTACAAAATGTCGCTTGTAAGCAAATCACACAAATATAGCAGCAATTATCTTGACTGCTTGGTGTACAGCATGTAAACAGAATCAATCAATGGGAATAAGGGAGAACATTCCACACGGCCATCGCTCCCAATAGACGCATGTAATGTCTCCTCCCTCAACAGCCTTAATGTTTTTATAGCTCTCCAAATGGTTGTCACTGATTATAGAGCAGCGACATTGCAAGCGTTATTCTACCGTTACCCTGGTAAGTGGACCGCAATCTACATGGGTTTGGTCCCACCAACGTTTGATTGGGTCAGTGTCTAGTATTTCGTACGTAGGTGTCTCCAGCAGTGGCTGTTCGTCGAATAAAGGGATTTGTGCTCCGGGTATTGTTGTATAAAGAGATTCCCCGCTCCCTAAGTGGCATGGTAATGGGAAGGGGTTGTCATACTGAGGGATGAAAGGCAAACATGGAGATACGTCTCGCTCTAATATGCTTTCTCCTTTGATTGTGACTTTATTATGGTCTGGGCAGGAGCATATTACGCAATTTTTCTCTATCTACCCATGATATGGGTTTACCATCAGCTGCTTTGAAACCACACATGTACTGGACTGAAATCGTAATGCGAGTCAGTACACACCGTGAGGGTTTCACCAGCAAAAAGGCCACCAGGTTTCAAGGCGGGGTCTTCCCCGTCATAGGCTAACCAGCCTTCCGTACTGGCTTGTTGCAGGATGCCGTGTATGGGGTACGATCAATAAATCCTGTCTGATTCTTATGTTCAGCCCATAGGAGAGGTGGTATAGATTGCAGATGTGGAGGAATAGATACACAGCTGCCAGTGCAGTCATGTGTGGGCGTAATGGAGACAACAGGGCTGTGTGTCTTTCTCAGTCCACGCTAACGTTTTTGTCAATACGTTTAGACGTAAGGAAGACTGTAAAGGGATGTTGAATGAATGAAACATCACTTTAACAAAGGGTTGGATTACTGTTTATTGGAATGAGTCAGGCCAACAAACTCACTCGCACACTAAGGAACGGATAATACCATAGCCTGTATGGATACCGGGTTCGTACAGACAGGGGCAAGTCAAATTCAAGGACTTTCAAGTACTTTTTCAAGCACTTATTTTTATTTTCAAGGATGAAATTGTTTTCTTCACAATCTGTTGCAAGAGTGAAAAAACAACCTTTTATTTTTGGTTTGAGTTGAATGTTTAGGACTAAAGCCGATGTGCAGACAGGAGACAGCGTTTCATGTGTGATCTTGTCTTCTGCAGGTATGCATTTTCCTTTCCATTATTTTATCACCATTTACCATTTTATTTTGTCCAGCTGGTGTCACTGCTTTTACTTGTGAGCATTGTATTTCATAGTTCAGGTGTGTTCAATTCATAGTTCAATTCTTTACGTTGCATTTAATACAAATAATACATTCTCACAGTGCTGTGAAAGCGTTGCTGAAGACGATGTGCAGACAGGAGACAGCGTTTCATGTGTGATATTGTCTTCTGCAGGAAATAAATGCCCTGAAATCGTCACTTAGTGTCCTTTCATTTATGTCCAATCCAAAGCCGTCACACAGGTTCACCTAAAGAAAAACCAGATCAGTCTCAGTTAGGGATGCAGCCTACATGAACAATCGATACACAAATTGAACTCATCTCTAGGGGCCTTTATTGAAGGGTAACTGCTATATATCAAATGGCCATCAGAGGGAGACTGTAGGAATACAGGCTATAGCTTTCTGAGGGGGATGTACATATAGGTCTAAATTAACAGTGTAGAAAATGAAGTGAACAAGCGTAATTCCTGTCTGGATGTTCAACATAAATAAGACATCTAAACAGATTCACTACAGGTTGATGTAAATGTTGGCAGTTTGAGTAACTGGGTTTAATTCCTCTATATCACTGAAATTCAGGAACTCGTCTTTGCTCGAAGGACTAAGCATGCATTTATTTTTATCACAAAATGTGGCTCATAATATACGTTCACAGTTTATACCGCTATCACCCAGCTGTGATAAACCTCTGTCTGCGCTGACGCTCCCTCACGCTCTCGCCCACTCACTCCGCTAGCTTACCGTTAGCCAATTAGCCTGCACACTGCAGCTAAAACATGAGTGGTGCCTCAAATTAAAAATACATAAAAAAATACATTTCAAATCCCCGCTAAGCATTTGCCCGGCATTGTGACTGCCTGGCTGACTTTGAGTATCTGTGTGACGCGAGGGAAAAGGTAGACATGGCGCGTTCCCAGTGGGACATTTCAACAGCCGTGTCTGCAATACATTTTTTAATGCTGTTATCTTGAGATCAGAAGTTAATTATAGTTCACTTTTCTAATAAGTTTCATAAAATAATGTATCATTCTGTTCTCCTCTCTATTTTATTCAAGTACTTTTTTCAAAGACCAATTAAAAAAAGTCAGATTTTCAAGGTATTCCAGTACTTAAAGCTCCTCAAGCCCTTTGTACGAACCCTGATGGATAATACACACCCACCACCGAACAACATATAATCAAATATAATAGTTTCGCTTTGGATAAATAATGAGTTTGTTAGACAGTTCCATGGTCATTATTGTATTGTGTGTGTATTGTACTTTAGTAATAGCATTACTGCATCAATAACATCGCCATAAACCTATTTGCAAACTTCCGTGCAAATAGTACTACTTTATTCATTGAATGAGAGGCTGAACGTGCACAAGTAAACTCTAAAAATAGTGGTAAAACGTATCTAATAATTATAATAAAGTAAAACGTCCATGCAGCGATACTTGAATGAGAGACGCTAAACGGCAGGACTCTGAACGCGCTGTTGAACATTTGTCTGCTGCCGTCTCCCCTGTAAGATGTCCTGTTTGGTGCATTCTGGCTCAAATAAATATCCGTCATTCCTTCCACTCAGTAAGACTTGGCTGAAGCTATAGACCTCATTTGATCCATAGATTGGTATTCGCCAGCATCATGGCTACCTGCCTAGCAATACTGGCTTCTCTGGACGCCAAGCAGGGCTGGTCCCGGTCCATCCGTTGATGAGAGACCAGCTGGTGCTGCTAGAGGTGTTGGAGGGCCAGTAGGGGGCGCTCATCCCTCTGGTCTATGAAATATCCCCAATACCCCAGGACGGAGATGGGGACTCTGTCCTTCGGATGAGATGTTAAATGGAATTCCTGACTCCTTGTGGTCACTAAAGATCCCATGACACTCCCATAGCACCCTTACTCTATTACAAGAGTAAGGGTGCTAACCCCAGTGGTCTGATGGCCAAATTCCCAACCTGGCTCTTGTATCAACACGGCCCCCTAATCATCCCCCGGTCTCTAATTGGACAGTGTCATCATTCCTCACCTCTCCATTGTGGGAGCCAGTGTGTGGTGGGCGTTCTGTGTGTGTCGGCTGCCATGCATCACCCAGGTGGGTGCTACACACTGGTAGTGGATGAGGTGTGACACCCCCCCCACACACTCACTATATAAAGCGCTTTGAGTATCTGGAAAAACGCTATATAAATGCAATTCATTATTCATTGCTAGCAGCCATTGTAAAATCTTGTGTAGCTCTTCAGGCTAACAACAACAAGGCAACTGAGTCTCATGGAGCCAAACTCCAAGCTGATTGTTCAGGGTGGAGTTAGGCTTTTGTTAGGCAACTTGGAGACCAATCAAATATCGAAAATCTACAAAGTCCACAAGTTAGTGAAAATCCTCGCTCTGATGGTATAAGCCGATGTGCCATATTTGTTTTGTAGAGAAAAAAGTGCTTGTTGCACAGTGGACAGATGTACAGAGCAGGCATTTTGATTGATGTTCAGGTGGATACCTTGGAATAGCGCGGTGTGGTCCTGGAATTCATTGCTTTGAAGCCAGTTGCAGACCTCATCTTTTTTTGCTTCTGAAACATAGTAAAGTTAGTACAGCACTGAAAAGCTTCATTGGGTAGGCCTACACTGTAACATAAAATAGAAATAAAATTGATAACATTGCTTTAATACTTTACATTTATCATAATATTATGTGAATTGAGTATAATACAATACACTCATAGACATATGTGTAGGAGACTGCATTGCATCAATCCAGCCTTCTGTGTAACCTTTTCTTGTACTTACTCTGCTGGGGATATAAAAGAAGGGTAATAAGAAAAGGAAAGATTCAAACCTTCAGCTATGTGTAGTGGTCTGGTAGCCTGTTGAGAGAGGTGAGTGGTCCGGTCTCTTAATCAATTGGTGGGTTGTTAGTGGGGGCGGGACCTAGAGGGTGAGAGGTCATGTGTCAGTCAGCTGTCAGCTATATACACGTTGTTCAGAAGATGTGTTGTTACCTCCTGGTTGTGTGGGGAAGATACACTGTGGAGAAGAAAGGAAGATTGATTCAAAGTTCATTTAGAATTCCAGGTAAGAAATGCAAGACAGAATGTGCAGCAGTCATACAAAAACCAGCCAAGTTATTTCCCACTCGTCTAATCTTTTTTTGGAGCAGACTCCTCTTTGAGCTCCATGATGTCTGACTCCATCCTGTTTTATAATGGTAAATTGACTGCATACAGCACTTTTACCCAAAGAACTTTACAATTTGTGCCTCACATTCACCCATTCATACACCGACGGCAGTGTCAGCCATGTAAGGCGACAGCTCATCGGGAGCAGTTTGGGTTAGGTGTCTTGCTCAGGGACACCTTGACACTTGGCTAGGAGGAGCCAGGGATCGAACCAGCAACCTTCCAGTTGCCAGACAACCACTCTACCTCCACTGTCGCCCGCGTTTACCGTACTGATGATGTGTTGTTGCAATAGTAAAGCTGCGTAGGTCCCTCGGACCTGCTTCCCTGAACTACTAATGGGGGAGGGAGAGGGGAAGGGGGGCAGGCTTCAGGCCCAGCCCCAGGCCATTGACTGTTATTAGCATTTGAAACCCGGAATTCAGATATCAGGAGTAAAATATGTCAGTGTCAATGATTTATTTAAGCATAGTGTGCATAGTACACAGTGTAGCTTTGAATTAAAAAAAAGCTGCAAGCAGCAATAACGGAGGCCAAGCAGCTTTTTAATAATACTAATAAATATAATTATTTTAAAGCTACACTGTGTAGTTTGGGGATTAACTGGCATAATTATGAACCTGGTATATCGATATTAAAGATATCACTTTAATAAATACAGTGCTGCCTCACTATACCAACCTCTGTGCCACCCTCACCTATCGCCAACAAATCTTTAGGTACAAATAGCAACTACTCCTAAAGAAAACCATGCTTTTATCCCCCACTATACCGCCACCTTCAACTATCACCAATGTTTCCTTTGGTTTTTGACTGGTGGTATAATGACGGAAAAAGCCCAGGAACGAAGACAAACGCGATCCTCCAAACTTCTACAGTCCACTCTCCAGTCAAGAAAACTCTACTCTTTGCTCTTCTGGGAGATTTAACTGAAAAGTACAAAGCAGCCAATGAAACAAAATCAAAACAGGACTTTGCAAACATACTGACGGGAAAGCTGGTCAGAAAATACAAATGCCAGCTGCTGTGCCAGAAGAAAATTGGCTTCTCGTACAAAGCTTGGAGAAAGCCAAAGATCAGCTCTTGAGAAACCACCACAAACGAGAGGAAGACTGTGAGACAGTACTACCTAAGAGATGATGTCAGCAGACTGTCCACAGGAAAAAATACAAAACACAATCATCCAGAAAGTGAAGAAACATAGGAGGTTATTCTGTGACTACTATATAACCTCCACAAGAAATGTATTGCTGAGCATGAACAGATTTCGTATGCCCTCTTCTGCAGGCAGAGACCCTTTTGGGTTGTGATACCAAATGAGCAGGACAGAGAAACATGTCAGTGTAAGTCTCATGAAAATCAGCAGTTTATGGTAGATACACTGTACAGGCTCAGAGTCAAAACACCTGGATGAAATTGACTGTCTGCAACAACGTTGCAAAGTCATGTGCGTATGGTGAATGCCATGAAGAATGTAAACTCACCACGTATCCCCTCGCAGACACATCTTTAACATCCGGTGGCAGTACAATGCTTACAGAAATATAAAAGAGAACCTGACCTCCAAGGGCTGCCTTATACACATAGATTTCAGTGAAAACTACACTTGCAAGTATGCAAATGAAATCCAGTCAGTGCACTTTGCGGGGTCACGTTAACAAGTGACCGTCCACACTGGTGTTCTCTATGTGCAGGACCAGCCCCCCATTTCCTTTAGTACAGTCTCCCCAAGTAGGTACAACCCAGTGGCTATATGGGCTCATCTTGACCCCATCCTGGAGATGGTGAAAAATCAGTGGCCTGATGTCCAGCACCTTCATTTCTTCAGTGACAGCCCTGCCACCCAATACGAGCACCTTGCCAGAAGGGCTTCCCCAAAACCACATGGAACTTATTTGAGGAAATCCATGGGAAGGGTGCTCCGGATGGGGTGGGGGTGTACATTAAAGAGGTCAGCCGACACCTTGGTCCATCGGGGAAGGGATATCCCAGATTCACTCTCTTTCTTCCAGGAGTTAAAGGACTCTGGAAAGCAGAGTCCAAAATGCATCACATTTTGAGCATCACACCTGGCATCCTCAAATACAGAGACATTAGTTGTTTCTGCCAGGCAGCAGAGGGCGTGTGGGATTGCCCATGTTACAGTCTCCAAGAAATCATTGCAGGAGCTGTGCTGCTTACAGAAAGTGTCCCCTCTGCTCCACAACATCGACCTGATGTCATTGAGACTCACCATAGCGGGCAGTGGTGTATTGTGAGGTATGATGACCAGCCATACCCTGGCATTATACTGGAGGTGGAAGAGCACAACATAAAAGTGAAGTGCATGCACAGGAATGGAGCAAACCGGTTTTTCTGGCCAAGCCCAAGAGAAGATGCAAACTGGTATGGGGATGACCAGATCAGACTGGCCAGAGCCAGTTCATGTGAACAAATGATCAGTTCAGGTTGACCAGAAGATCTGGACATATGTGGAGGGTCAGCTGCATGTGTGACAAGAAGTGAAATACCAGTTGCTGAAAGCCTAAAGTTGATGTAAAGAAAGAATTTGAAATACCAGAAAGAAAGTGAACTACTCGCGCTTATGGCGATGTGTGTCCGACACAAGAACACACACAATTAGTTTGATCTATCTAAACCTTAATGAACCTTTTTAATTAGACCTATATAGGTATAGGAACGAGCAAATAATAACGACTCAAGCTATTGAGAACTCCATACTCTGCGTGCATGGTAATGCGTCTCAGACACAAGAACACAGTTATTGTATTTAGTGTTAGGCCTATATATTGTACAATTTGAGAGACATAATCGTTGAACTCCATACTCTGCATGCATGGCAATGCATGGTGATGCATGGCAATTCATGAATGTAGACATTTCCATTGATGCTTATTTCTTTCTAGATTCTTACTCATACTATTCTGTTCTTTGACATCGATGGTTACCGGTATGGGTCAATGGCAGGTTAATCAAAGCTTGTCTCTTATCCATATACTTTCTAATTCCATCATTCTAAAAACACTTTACTAAATATTAGTTTCAATGTCACGTCCTCTCATTGTGTTTTCCCGCCATTGATTGGCACAGAACAAATTACATTGGAGAGCATGATTCCCTGGGTCCATTGAGTCATGGATTGCTTTTATTCTGTACACATTTAGTAACATATATACGTGAAAATGGGAAAGTGAAAATAAGTGAAAAGTTACATAGTGGAGGTTTAAAATAAGCGAAACGCAATTCATTATTGATCAGAGATCTTATCCACTTCAACGCAGTGTGATCGAAGATGCGCTCTCCATCTTCTGGTAAACATGCATCACAATATGCTCTGGAATGGCTACGAGGCCTCCAATCCTCCTCTCTGGCTGATTATGTAATCAAATATAATTATATAGCAATATATGGTACTTCTACCATAAAACTTAATCATGTTCATTTAAACTTATTTAAACCAAATTGATTTTGTGGAAAAGCTAATGTTTATCTGTAGACAGTTTGGGTTGTCTTAAAACTTTGATCTAATCAGATATAATGACAATATTATTCTTTTCCCCTCTCTTATTATCCTGTAGTCTGATAGCTCTGTGTGAAGCCCTAAGGGTTGCTTGTAAAGTTGCAACAAAGACAGTCTTGTGGCTGACGTGGAGCCTGTATCTCCATGCTGATGCTATTAGTTTCAGTAGAAGCAATGGGGGGTCATTTGAACTTTTACAGCCGGTCGTCATCAGAAACAATCTCCCTACCAACGACCCTTGAGAAAATTTGTGACCATTTTTGTGGTTGAAGACCGTAATTTAGAGAAAACAGGTGTCCTATGTTTTTGCCAGTCTCCGCCAACAGGTTGTGAACATTCTACTCTCTGCTCTGAGTTGCATTCTTTTGGAAAAGGCACTTTGACATCAGGGTGACGGGACACCAAGGAGCAAGGTGTGTGGATGTGTGGAGCTCAGTCTGGGCAGCGGTTGATGATGGCCGTGTCCGAGAGAGGGTTAAGCTTCTCGGACACTTTTCTAAGCTACACAACATTTAGATTGCGGACTATTTGCAACAGCGCCACCCATGGAAGAAGGCCTTACCGGAAACAACTGGGTATTCAATGGATTCAATAGCAATATAAGAGGAAACACCACAACAATAGTTTTCTGTCGCCTATTCATATTTGTGAATTCATGTTTTTTTAATCTGAGTAATGAATACTGGACATAGTAAGCCAAACATTTTAGCTGTGGAGGTTTTCAGGGGGTCTCAAGCGTCAATCCCGTATTTCGCCCTGGTTGTGAGTTTCCCTTTGATTTTTTGTACAACAGACGAGCAAGCGTTCAACCGTGTGACGTGTGTTTACATTGTCTGGTTCGCTTGACAGTGTGAATGCTAAATGAACGAAATGCAAATGCGAATGCAAAACAAAGTATCAACGGCTCCCGAGTGGAAATCACATGAGTGGGCCCTCCATTAGCAGCAGACATTTAGCCCATGTTTATGCACAACACATAGCACGCACAAGCCAACACACAGCCTTGTTACCGAGCACTGGTCTCTAACTGTGGCCTATACTGTGCTCAGTGATGTTCAGGGTTTATATTCTTCCTTATTTGCTCTCTCCTGTTCTTCTGCTCTCTCTTGGAGAATAACTTCATATCGCTTGTATCATACATTAAAACATAAGCCAGTGTGGCAACTGCTAAAACCTGCACACGAGGCAGGCTATAGCATAAATCATCCGTTGGAAAGTACTAGCACCAAGACATTCCCACCAAACTCGGAGAATCAAGATCAAACAACCAATGTTTTCCACCAACAGAGCAACCACTTGGCTCTGAAGGCCAAATATGCTACGAATGAGAACTGTATTGTTACGAATTGTGCAATATTGCAGCGCCCTCTGCTGCAGGACCGATGCAAATGCTCCTCGTGTGTTAACCAATCAAATGAGGAGGAGTGATGAACTTTATACACAGCGCGTATCCTTGTTTGAAACCAGTTGCTTCATGAACTAACTCAGGTTTATGTAACGCCGATGCTTTACTGAATACATTTTCAAAGCTGATGAATCGTCCGAGGCCGTGTATTGTTTGAAAGTAATCCTAAAACAGTATGGATTTGAAACTAGCCTAAATCAGGACGACTAAGGACGCCGAAGGACTCCACTTCGACATCTCCCAGCTGTCTTTCTGTGGCAGTCAACATTTCTTTTCCTCCTCATATATAACGTTTTGAGATTTGTCCTTGATAAACATGGCGGCCCTTTTGCTCCTGTGCACCACTTTCATGGGTTTCTTTTTGCATCAATTTTCTTTTTTTGTGTTTAAAAAAAAAATCAATGACACTGAAAGTGTTGGATTTTGACAGTTCCTGCTTGATTTGACCCATTTTCACTTGTCACTTTCTCCGCTCTCTCACAAGATTACAGTTTTGCTCTCGCTCAGTATCTTCCCTCTGAGCCTTGGCAAATAGACACGTCACTTTGAGAGAGCATAGTAGAGTCTCTGTTATCGTCGTCCAGGAAATGCATTACAACAAGTCACACACCAGTCATGTTGCTTTGGTCAACAGTTTCGTTGCACTTTCACGGTCAACTTAACATTAAACGTTTGAGGCAGAAGTCTGGATGAGATGGACTCTGCTGACCGATGTAACGTGATGGCGGTGTGACCAATGTAACGTGATGGCGGTGTGATCTGTTTGTATTTTTGGACTCTCTTTGCGGATCGGAGAGCATTGCCGCTTTGGATCTTTTCATAGGGGATGGTTTCATAAAACCCCCTGGCTCTCCATGAGTGCATGTGTTTAAATCGACTGTCAGACTTTGCATTGTGGTTAGGAAATGTGTTGAAGTATGAAATACCTGGTGAAGACACTGATCCTAGAATAACCGATTACTGAATTAATTCACGGATTTCCATAAAAGAAGTTCAATTCCAAAAGTTAAAAAGAAATCAGCAGGAAACAGAGCGTTCTCTTCCCGAGCGCCCGATCAGTCTGCCACCTGTAATCAGGGAAGCTGACTCTGCTGAAATGTTCAAATCTAAACCTAACACCTACCTCTTTACTCTCTCATTTGGCTCCTAGGAGCGTCCCTCAGCTCTCATTACAGCTAAATCGACCTGTTAGCCAGCACCAGCCTCCCCCTGCTGCCGACAGGTACTAGACTGGAGGTCCTACATGTTCCTTGTCCAACCTGCCCCATCCAACCATAAGGCTGTCTCTGTCTTAGTGTGTTGCTGTGATCATGACTGGACGCCTGGCCTCACCGCCTGACGGCTACCAGCTTGCTCACCAGCCAGCACCTCATCACCGTGGATAATAAATTGTCATTTTTTTAAATTGTACCCATTGCACTCCTAACATCCCTGGAAGGAGGGATCCCCCACTCTGCTCCTTCTCAAGGTTTCTTCCTGGATCATTAGTATATATTAGTTCTTGCCCTCTGGGGCTCTAGGGTTAGGGGGGGTCATAAATCTATGGCCTGTAAAGCCCTTTGAGACTCTAACTGTGATTAAGGGCTCTACAAATAAAATTGACTTGACTTGATATTATTGAAATCGTAAATAATAAATGTAATTTGATAAAAAGCTGATGAAGTGTTCTCCAAGTCTTGCCTGTGAAGTGGTACTTTGAGGAGGAGGAGGAGGAGGAGAGTTCAGTGACGCAGAAGGTCCTTCATTTATTTAAATATCTCGCGCTCTGACACAGCATCTGGCCTCGCGGCGTCGCTTGTGGCGGGCGGC
>OMKN01071349.1:0-17439 GCA_900302345.1 Melanonus zugmayeri
AAAAAGTAAGGCAAGAGTTGACTCGCTTATGACTGATTTAGCTTGTGTCCCATTTCTGTTTTTATTCCTGTCTATCTGTCTATCTATCTGTCTGTCTATCTGTCCATCTATCTGTCTGTCTGTCTATCTATCTATCTGTCTGTCTGTCCATTTATCTGTCTGTCTGTCCATGTATCTGTCTGTCTGTCCATCTACCTTTCTGTCTGTCTGTCTGTCCGTCTCTCTGTCCATCTATCTCTCTGTCCAACTGTGTCTGTCCGTCTGTCTGTCCATCTATCTGTCTGTCCAATTGTGTCTGTCCGTCCGCCTGTCTGTCTGTCTGTCTCTCTGACCGTCTGTCTGTCCTCTCTTCCTGTGCCTGTCTATTCTCTCAGGTTGCAGTATATTTGAGAACTGTAAGCGTTGCAACAACGGGACCTGGGGTCCCCGGGACAACTTCTTCATCAGAGGGAAATTCTGTGCCGAGTGCCGCCCGGGCTGGTCCGGGGGGGCCTGCCTGCGTGAGTAACTCCCTATCCCAGTGGTTTCAATCCGTTTCCCTGCTGGCTGCTCTGCCCTCTGACCGATCCGTTTTCTCAGGGGACTTGTGTTGGTTTCTTTTGTGTTTGGTTTTATGTGTTTATTTTTCGACTCACGTCGGATGAATGTAGGCTGTGGAACATGGCCTGAAGGTTTTGTCATGTTGGCGATTGATCATTTTTAATGCCATGTCAACATCACCTCGACAAATCGTACTATAATTAAGGTAATGTTTGGATGCTTGAAATACCACTTTAAAGTATGCAAATCCACAGCCATGGGGCACAAGAAAACAGACCTTTCTTCACAAGCTGGAATCTGTCAGCTGGTTAATGTCTCTGTTGGCTCTGTGTCAACACAGGCATTCATTGTGGGTGGTTTTTTTTGTGCTTCTATTGCATGAGCTGGTGCTCTAGTTCAATTTCACTGAACTTTGCAGCAGGAATCTTAACTTTAGTATCCACATATAAATTGGCCGTCGGCTGCCAACAACAGCTCCACCATGTTGTGTGTTGTTATTTATTCCAGAGTGCGGAGGAGTGGTACGTAAACGACAAGGACATCTGGTTCTGGAGAGCTATCCTAACAACGCCCGCTGTGAGTGGACCCTGCAGGTCGACCGGCCCTTCACCATCGACTTCAGGTTCCCAAAACCGTCCACTTTCACTATTAGCCGTATTTCACTGCATTATTCACTTTCAATGGTTGCCCCACACTTATGCTTGAAACCCTTTGACCAAAAAAAACAGTTTCAAAAGTATTCCAAAACACACATTAGACTACAGCTTCAAATGCCCACATGTAAAGGGACAAAACCTTGAGAAAGACCACAGAAGGGGAAAGCCTCCTTCCAGGGACCGTTAGGAGTGCAATAAGTGTCAGGGTAAGACAAAAACAAAGCAGAACCGAAGGCTAGCCACAGTTTCAGTGTTAGGACTTTGAGTTATCCATCTGTTATAGTTCTTAAGGGCTCTCTCTGCCCAGTGAAATTATTTCCATTTACTTTGGACACCTTGGATCCTGGACAGTGATGTCAGGACCAAAGACTGAAAGCCACAGCATTCTTCCCGGGTCCACGTTGTTACTCATTACGTTCGTAATGGGATAACCTATTCCTGCCATTCCATTACGTTTCATATTCACTTTTTAATATGCCCTGCCCATGTGGAACATTAAAAAAGTGTATATGGTTCAAGCATCGTGCAAAAGGCTTTAATGAAGTGCGTGCTTCGTTGTGCTTTGACAACATACGCTTTTAATAATTCCTAGTATTTCTCCAGGTGGGTATTCAAAGCCCTTTTAACTTCACAGCCGTGATTAACTATGAAAAGTATACGCCAGGCTACAACCCCTGCCGAGAGGACAAATGCCCGTATAGATGAAATGAACTGTTTCCACAAGTACACATAAATGTCAATTTAAACGCCCTTGTGTAAATGCCACAGAAATCGTAAATGAAATAGTGCCACGCTTCGCTCGGAAAAGGAGTTGATGGAAAGTTATGAGGTTTGGCGTAATGTTTTGTTGGCAGTGCCTCCCTATATTTACCTGCTAAATTCCCGCCTCTGCATTCAACACACACACACACACACAAACCAAGCTATAGTCTGTTATATGGCAACGAGAATCAGCCCAAATGGCAACAGGCTAACGTTTAGCGTTGTACATTAGCAGCAGAGGTCCTTTTAACATAAGGGCCAAAAAACTAAATTAGAGTTTGTGTAATGCAAAAACAAATGTGTGTGAATACTTTGTGGTTTTGTGACCTTGGTTTCAGCCATGTTAGTTTAACACAACTCACAAAAGCAATCATTTCTACACCTGTTTGAGTAAACACATTTCAAATTGTCAAAATAAATCTATCCACCAATCAATCAATCAATCAATCATAATGAGTGTATTGGTACAAAATACTATTCACCAGCAGGTCTAACTATGATAAATGTTATGTGAATGTGCACACATTAATTGTAAGAGACAGCAACCAATTACGCCAGCTATTTGTTACTATTTTACTATGCAGTGGTTTGGTTTAGAGGTTTTTGCATTGGCTTACAGCACCTGTGTTTGCTTGGTTAATATACTGTTTCTATATCACTAGAAATTGTTGATTGATTACTTGAAGTGAGCAATATTGACGTCTTGGAAGCTTCATACGTTTGACATATAAACAGGTTGAAGTATTGGAAATGGCTTCCGCTTGTGAAATTAACGCAATAAACGTATAATAAAAAGTTACATTTGTTTTCAACAGAGACCTTAGTTCTTGGATGATGAACTTAAATTGATCTTTCATTTGTTCCTGCTAGAAGGCGAAAGCCCCTTTGTTTCAGGCCTGAATGTTTTGTCGTTAGCTCAGAAGGGTTTCGCCTCCAGGTTTTTCAGATAAAAATAAAACTGGCAGACCACACCTCCATTAAAATAATTGTGTAAAAGTGTGTAAGAGTGGCTTGAACGCTCGTCCGTGCTGTGAGCCTATTCAACGGCTCAGATTACCGCTCATTACTCTCTGGAGGGCTGTAGCTTAGCAGGGCTTACCGAGGCCCACGCCAGCCACTCTGTCAGCCTGTGGTAACACCAGGGCGTTTGTGGTGCTTCCACATCTCAACATTTAACCGTTAGTCACAGCCAAGCGCTACGCATAAATCACGCAGGACTTCACGGATTCTGATTCAACTGGTTTAGAAAGACAGTAGAAGTCTACTCCTATACAAGTTGGGTTTTTTTGGCTTTGAAGAGGCCAAAAAGAGGTGATAACAGAGCAGTGTAGATACAGCATCACCGGTGTTTGATGCTGTAGTTGAATGTTCAGGAAAGGAAATCATCTCAAGGTTAATGGGGGTGAAACACGTCTTATTTCTGATCTCGCTCTTCCTCTTTCTGTTTCTTCTTCTTCTATTATTTCTTCCTCATCTACTACTAGGTTTATGATGCTGAGTCTAGAGTTTGACCACTCTTGTCGCTATGACTACATAGAGGTTCGAGACGGTAACAGCATCAACTCGCAAGTCATCGGTCGATTCTGTGGAAACAACAGACCTGGGCTGATCCAGAGCTCTGGGAACACGCTGCACGTGCTCTTCGTGTCCGACGGCTACAAAAACTTTGACGGTTTCTTCGCCACCTTCCAGGAGAGCTCCGGTAGGTCATGTAGAAAGTGACTATTATTACATATTCATATAAAAAAAGCAACCTTAATCATACACTACTGAAAGGAAAACACATTATTGGGGGTGCAGTAGTGTAGTGGCTAGGGTGTCGGCCAACCGAGTTCGGGTTCCAACCCCTACTTGCTCCTTAATAACATGTATCTCACTGTAAGTTGTTTTGGAGAAAAGCACCTGCTAAATGAGCAAATAACACACACACACACGTTTACACAAAGTTTAGTTGCCTGAATGCATTAATCTTTTCAAATCTAAATTTGGGTTTTCTTAACTAAGCCGCAACATTATTGTAGGCCTACTGTGAATATCGCGGTGTCTCCTGGAGCGACTGTCCGGCGTCGCGCGGCGGTAAACATGCTTGTCATTCCCAGCTTGCAGCTCGTCTCCCTGTCTGCATGATGGGACTTGCATACTGGACACTTCCTACTCCTACCGCTGTGCCTGTCTGTCTGGCTACACGGGACAGAGGTGTGAAAACGGTGAGTCAACTAACACTGTTATTAGGTGGTATGAGGAATGTTAACCCAAAACCTCAGGTCCTAAGTGGCCAGGGTCTTTTTTTTTTGCGAGCAGAAAATACAGTTGTCTGTTGAAAGTCATCTACATTTGGCACACGATATTTCACATAACATACATTTTGTTAGATAGATTAGAGATAGATGGATTACGAAGAGCTGTAAGACACATACATCAGCTCACTAACTAGAGTTGAAGCTGCGATCTGCAACCTATCCCCCACAATCCTCTCAGCTGTTTGGGCAGCCAGTGGTTTGTAGTCACATGGGAGGATTCTGTGGTTTGGATGGGTTTCAGGACCAGCTGCCTATCCCACCAAGTCATTATATCGATGCTCCTGGCCAATCAGCTGTTGGGGAGATGTGTGTAGGGGGGTTTTGACAGATGGGTTACAAACCACAGTGACCCCATGACAGATACAGTTGCAGGAAATGTAACGGGATAACACATAAGCCTGGTTTCTGCTACACGAGTACACAAGAACACACACACACACACACACACACATGTACACACATACACACAGGCACACAAATATAGAACAAAAACAAACTAACAGGACTTAGTGAAGGTATGTGTGCAGAAAAAAGAAAGAAAATATGTCGCTCCAAATTGTCTGGGTTAGGTTTTGGAAATTTTAAATAAACAGCCTTTGGTTTCCAAGACGACCCAGCCACACCTCTCCTTCTCTTCCCTCTCTGGACATCCACCACAGAGCTGTTGCTCTCTCTCTCCCTCTCTCCGTCTCCCTCTCAGGGTATTGTTTCCTAAGGGTGCAGTCACAGTCACTGTGACTCATAAAGTATTTTATTTATGGGTGCCTGCATATGGGCCTGTGTTATTTCGTGCCCACTATACCTCCCCCCCACTATAAGACCCCACAACAACTACTCACTTTCATCCCTGGTCTGTGGGTTTTTTTTTCCTACTACTTCTCTTACTTTCGGGGCTGAATGTGAGTCTATAAAACAGATGGAGAAACAAGCTCACCGCTGTAGCACACGCCAGATTTCACGTCCATAAATAGACTCATTCCATATACTCTTATACACTTCCATAAACTTTTGCTCGTATCTCAACCAGTCGTCCTGTGATGGATGCCTGCTTGGATAACTTTTATAGTGTTCGGAGGATGACGACCTCTTTCTCCGGTGGTATAATAGTCTTAGCGGGCTGTAGGGCCTCGCACTCCCAGCGGAAAGGCCCCTGGTTTTATCCCAGATGTCCGCAGCCCTGTGTGGAGGTCCTTCTTGTTTGTGTTCCAGCCTGAATAATAATACCATTAACACATAGTATAGTATTCCAGACCCATTAGCCATCCCAGTCCCATGCTACCCACTCTATTAAACACCGTTTTACAGAGCGTTTTACAGCTCGCCTGCCTGTTTCCTGTGTTTTTCACTTTAGCAGAATTCACTGCTACACGCCACCACTGTTGCTAGGCTCCTCCAACATCAGGAACACAGGTAGTTGTTGGGTAAACCGGTTTAGGTTTACAGGTTTTTGCAGGGTTGAGAATGGTTTGCAGGCAGAGCAGGTGGTAGTCGCTTGACATGTCAGGGCTCCTCTCGAGTGTGTGTGGTGATGGATGGTTTATCCTGTCTGCCTTGATTGCCGGATGCGCCACAGGTGTGCAGCCCCACCCAGCCCCAGAGTCTAATCGGTCTGACTCGGGCCAGGTGAGGCTGCTTCAACCAGACACCAACCACACACACTCCACAATCACACACAGAGCCGTGGGTGAAATAATTCATGAATGGCTGGAAGATTGGAGGCTGTGTTTTGTTTACAGCTCCGGATCCGGGTATAAGACAGGAACTAGAAACTTTCCCTTTCTGTCTCTGACTGCCTCCTCAGTTTGTGTGTGTGTGTGTGTGTGTGGAGTGAGTGTTGGATATAATTTAGATGCTTGTCTGTGAGCAGATTGTCATAAAAAATAAGAAATTACCGTACTACATAGTGCCAGGAACTATTTATCATATTAACTAATTAAATTCATGACAGAAATTCTGTCATATTAATCATCATCATTATCCAATGTCATGTCTTTTTTCTGTTGTGTGTGTGTGTGTGTGTATCTATGTATGTGTGTATCTGTCTGTGTCTATGTGTGTGTGTATCTGTGTGTACACGTGTTTTTCCGCCCTGCAGTGGTGGGATGTCGCCGCCCCCCCGTGCCGACCAACGGCTCCACACAGGGTGTGTTCTACCACTCCGGGGCCCGCGTCACGTTCCACTGTGACCCCGGCTTCACGCTGAGGGGCGCGCGCTCCTCCGTCTGTCTGCTGGACGGAACCTGGAGCTCCTCCGCCCCGCAGTGTGGTAACCTAGCAACCCACTTCTTCTCTCTTCCCCCAATGGACCTTACCATCCATTATTATTGTACATATGCATATCTATCTAAATATCTCTCTCTCTCTCTATCTATCTATCTATCTTCAGTACCAGGGGAGCGGTTCTGTTCGCTCCCCCCCAAGCCGGCCCACGGTGACCACTTCCTGGTGTACGGCCCCAACGACGTGCTCATCGCGCTGCAGTACCTCTGCTACCGGCCCTACAAGCTGAGTGGCGGCTCCCAGAGGACGTGTCTGCCCAACAACACCTGGAGCGGGACCCCTGCCCTCTGTGCCAAAGGTAAAGCCCCCCCGTTTATCGCCTATTTAATGCGGGCACATGCACTCCCATTTCCTTGGAGTAAGTGCTGAGTCTGTGCCACATGTACAGACTCAGCACTTACCTTTGGCACACACTCACCACCCCAAAGAAAGAAATAGGACTGAATGTACCTACATAAGATTGGAGTGCTGCTATTTCAGGGTTTCCTCTGTCATTTTTGTACAGCTGTGGTGCTTTTGAGCGACAATTTGTCCTAAATCTGTCTATGGTTGGGCCTACGTTGAGGTTCTAGTGCTAAAAAATTGTTTTAATCATAATCATCAATCATTACTTCTAAAACACTGGACTATATATATATATTTCTTTTTTTTAATATGATAGTAAGATGCAATTACAATGTTTATTTTAATTTCACATTTTCTCTTGCAGCGGTGGTCATTTTCTTACTGTCATTTTCTTGCTGCAAAATGAAGACAGAGGAAATGCTGTATTTAGATGCAAAGCTACTCAGTGATATAAGTTGATATGAGCACGTGTTCAGTATTATCAGTATTATTAACGTCCTCTTCAAATATTATATTATCAAGGACATCCACCATGTCCAAAAGATCCTGGGTTTCGATCCTCATGTCCACAGTGTAACTGTAGGGCATCGAGGCGATTGACTTGGACTCAAGTCGCAATTAGTGTGACTTTAAGACTTGACTTAACAAAAATAAAAAGACTTGCGACTTGAATTAGACTTGATGATCTATGATTTGAAACTTGAACTGACTTGCAGGTGTACGACTCAAAACAAGTCAGACTATCAGACTTGTTCAGAAGAAAGAAAAACATTTCTCTTTTTTTGCATCTGGGAGAAGAAATGCGTTTGACAGACCTGACCTGAGAATGAGCGAGCTGTCAATCAACCTCACTTTTTGCAACGCCTTTACACAGACACTGATAGACAGACAGAGACAGTGAGCTGGAGCTAGGGGGGCCATTCGTCCAGCTTTAGGATGAAGTGAATTCAATTTCACAACCAAGTTAACAATAACCTAGATTAATAAAGCTCATGAAGTAACTTATACTGGCGTTGTATCACTTTCAAGACAACTACAGACGCAAACACCCCCCCCCCCCAGAACTAGTATTACACAATGTGATTACACAACATGAAACTTGAAGACTTGAAACCCAAAATTACTGACTTGAGACTTGACTTGACTTTCGCTCTGACTTGGGACTCACTTGAGACTTGCCTATTATTACTTGAGACTTACTTGAAGGTTAAGACTTGAGACTTACGTGTACTACAAAATTGTGACTTGATTCCACCTCTGCTTGATAGGCAAGATGCCCTAAACCTCCTACTCCTACCCCTTAATAACGTGCATCTCCATTCACTGTAAGTCGCTCTGGATAAATGAGTAAAGTAGCCTCTCTAAAGTAGCCTCTCTTTGGTTGTCTCCTAGTGAACAATACCCTGGAGGAACCGGGGAAGGACATGGAGACGAATGCAGTCGGCGGGAAAGACGTCAAAACCACTGAAGGCCAGGCTAATACAACGGAAGCTCCTAAGACGGAGGCTGACACGACGGAGGCTAATACTCCAGAGGTTAATACGACGGAGGCTGATAAGACGGAGGCTGATACGACGGAGGCTAATACTACGGAAGCTCCTAAGACGGAGGCTGACACGACGGGGGCTAATACTACAGAGGTTAATATGACGGAGGCTGATAAGACGGAGGCTGACACGACGGAGGTTAATACGACGGAGGCTGATAAGAGAGAGGCTGACACGACAGAGGTTAATACGACGGAGGCGGACACGACAGAGGTTAGCACGACGGAGGCCGATACGACGGAAAGCAAAGGAGGAGATGGCGGGCATGAAGCAGAGGCGGAGAACAGAAACACAACGACGGGAGGCGGTGAAGACCTATCTATCATCAACACTCTGGAAATCCCCCACACGGAGGACAGGAGGACGTCGTCAGGAGACCCCCGCGGACGCGGTGACAGACTGGAGGGAAACGACACCGCGGACAACAGCCTGAACACGGTGGAAACCAAAGAGACCGACGTGGCAGCCGGAGGAAATGACGGACGCTTGGAAACGACGTCCGGGAACGATGTGATCGATCAAACGGTCGGGAAGACGAAGGATGTGACGGAGATAGCGGTGGTCAAAGATAAGGGGCAAGAGGAGAAGGAGAGGAAGAAGGAGCAGGTGGATCACGACAGCGACCCAGACAAGTTCGGCCCCAACGACACCAAGATGAAGATAGCCACGTCCGAGCGGGAAAACGTCGTGGACGTCGTGTCGGAGATCGTGCCGCCAACCGCCAACCGGACGTGGACGGGCGACGGCAACGACATCGTGAAGGCAAACGAAACATTTGTTCCACTGCAGCCGGAAAAGAAAACCGTACCCGGCGGTGCCAACCACACCCGCTACACGCCGTACAGAGCGGAGGACGGAGGGGATGCAGAGGAGACCCCCGGAAAACCCAAGACGGGCGGCAAGAAGAAAGAGAGCCGAAAAGAGAAGAAGGAAGAAGACACAAAAGCGGGGAAGGACGCTGCTGCGAAAGCAAGGGAGGAATCGGAGAAGGCCGTGAAGGACAAAGAGAGGGAGCAGAAGGAGAAGGAGAAGAAGGAGAAGGAGAAAGATCTCAATGCCAGCATTGACGGTGAGGCCCTGTGTTCTACTAGGCAAGGTTTATTTGTTGAGAAAAGTACATTGCACAAGTCCAACATATTCCAATAAATAAACAACAGTTTAATGTTGAATTGAATTCAAGGTGCTCTGGAATACACTAAAACCAAATTTGATTTGCAAAAAAATTTGATTTTCAAAGAAATCTGATTTGATCAGTAGTTAAATAGGCGCATCAAGGCCAGTTGAGAAGGAAACGGCGTGGCGTCATGCTCAGGGTTGCCAGATCAGGTTCAGTTTCCAGCCCAATCAAAGCTTAAAATCCGCCCAATTCAATAAAAACCAGCCCCAAATCATAACTTTAACATAACATAACAAATTTTATCCACCCGCCCAACGCAATTTTTTCATGCACAGTGTAAACAAAATAAGCCCAATTGGGCGGAAAACCGGCCAACCTGGCAACACTGATCGCGCTATCAAGTAACTCTTTTCCAACCTTTTCCGTACAAATACCCCCCACCTTCCCTGACCTCCTCTGCGGTGGTCTCCCAGGGAGGACGTGCCCCGCTCCGTCCCGCCTCCACCACGGCTTCCACCAGCCGGTGCCAGGGCTTGTTCCAGAGACGGTGGAATATTTCTGTAACCACTCGTATGCACTCAGCGGAGATGCCCGGCGTGCCTGCCAACCAAATGGCACCTGGAGCGGAAAGCAGCCTCTCTGTGTTCGAGGTACATGGAAACTATTCCATTAAGTAGGGCGTCATTATGTTGTCGTTGTTGATGTTGCAGAAAGGCACTTGAAAGAACCTTTGCACAAAACGTCATTGGGTTAAAATAATGGTGTAATGTGTGTGTGTGTGTGCACGTGCATGTGTGTGCGTGCGTATCCATGTGTGTGTGTGTGTGTGTGTGTAGCCTGCAAAGAACCAAAGGTCTCGGAGCTGGTCAGACAGAAAGTCCTGCCCCCACAGATTCCCTCCAGGTACGTCTTACTGACCGTCTCACTCTCTGATTGTCTGACCAAATGACTTGCTGTCTGTCTCACTGACTAACTGTCTGAATGTCTAACTAAATGACTGACTCACTGTCTACACACACAACATGATTGTTCATGTAATTGCATGTATTTCATGTAATAGTTTCTTAATATTCATGTACAGTTGTTTTTGTATTCATCATTTTCTTCACTGCAGCAACATATCAGCAATAACTTCTTGGATGTGCAAACTTCTGATTCAGATTTTCACCACCTCTGTTCAGTTCTTACTGTATGACCATCCCTTTCCAACCCTTCCTCCTCCTCCTCCTCCAGGAAGTCCCCCATCCACAAGCTGTACTCTATGGGGCTAGGGCACCTGCTACAGGCGGACGACCCACGCGAGGACCCCCTGGCCCTGCCCCGCGGCTTCCACCACCTGTACGCCCAGATAGAGTACGAGTGCGCTTCTCCGTACTACCACCACACCGGCAGCTCCCGGCGCACCTGCCTCAAGACCGGGAAGTGGAGCGGGCGTCATGTCTCCTGCTCACCAGGTGAGGGCAGTGGTGGACCGCTGGATAATTATAAGAACTGACTTGAGACTGATGGTCACAGTACTACAGGCACGGGCACACATGCACGCAAGCATGCGCAAAAGCATGCACGCACACACACGTACATTGGGAGATAGACACACACACATGCACACATGTGGGAAATAGTGATGCTAGGAACTGTATACTCGCACACACAGGAGCGCAATGGGAAATAGTGATGCTAGGAACTGTAATTACACACACACACTCACTCACTCACATACGCAGAAATGCAATGTGAAATTGTCATGCTATGAAGTGTATGTACACAGACACACACACACTCACTCACTCACACACGCAGAAATGCAATGGGAAATTGTGATGCTATGAAGGGTATGTACACACACAGACACACACACACTCACTGACTCACTCACACACACACACAGTCAACAAACGGGTGGGATTTATTTGAACACAATACCAAGTGTGTACTCTTAAACCTCTTCAATATCTTCCCCTTCCTTCCCCCCTCTCCTCTCCCACACTCTCTCCCACTACACTGGCACCTCTCTCCCCTTCACTTCCTCTCTTTCCTGTGCACCAGTGTGTGGGAAGCATTCGACCTTCGACCCTCAGAGGCCAGCGGAAGCCCACTGGCCTTGGCTGGCCGCGATCTACCGGCGCTCCACCAAGAGCGCCAACACGTCCAAGGTGAGGGAAGGACCCGGTGTACTTACAGGACAATACCAGAGCAAACCACCGTAACCGTCTCTCCTGGCTTCACTGAAACATCCGTTACCGATATCATTTGCCAAGATGACTTCCTTGTGCCAATTCTGCCAAAGAGCATTTAGCGTGAACGCGTCTACCAACAATGGCAATATAGCAGTTTCGTCTTCGTCTTTCGCCATTTTGTGAAATACTGTACATGTATGGCGATTCACTATTATGTTGTCCACAAACTCCGTACTGACCGACGCGCATTGATTCTAAAAGACAAAGTGCTATATTGCCATTGTTTACATTTGTGGCAGGCACGCTCATGCTAAATGCTTGAGCGTGCCTCAAGCATTTAGTAAACTGTTAATTTGCATATATAGCCCACATTTAAATGATATGAAGCTGGTTGAAAAGTGCACACCTGTGGTACATACACAGTAATCAAGGCCCACAGGTTAATCTAGCCATCACCACACACTCAGGATGATGTCAGCAGAATACCACCTGCTCTGCCTACAAACCATTGTTCAAACTCTGCAATAAACTAGTTTTCAATGTACGTCCATGTCCTGGTCAGGACAGGAACACAAATATGTGTGCACTAAATGCTTGAGTAATTTTGCCAAATTATATTTGTAACAGATGTTTTAGTGAAGCCAGGCGAGACGGTTATGATGGTCTGATCACTCAGACCGGTATTGTCCTTTAAAATGAAATAAAAAATTGCGTGTTCGCGTAGGCTGTCGAACACAACGGTTTCCGCAGGGTACAAAATAGTCAATGCGACGTGTGGGCTGTTCGTTTAATGCTGCTAAAGTTTTTATCGACCCAAGTTGTACAGCACTTTGGTTGTTTTTAAATGTTTTTCATGAATACATTGACTTGACTTGACTTGTCTTAAGGCGGACTCGCTGTCTGGGAAGCCCCTGAAGAGTGGCGCTGGGTCGGGTCCAGGCAGCCACGAAGGAGCATCTGACTGGCTGCTGGTGTGCAGCGGGGCCCTGGTGAACCAGCGCAGTGTGGTGGTGGCAGCCCACTGCGTGACTGAGCTGGGGAAGGTGTACCCCCTGGGGACCGCCAAGATGAAGGTGGTGGTGGGAAAGCACTATCGCCATGACCTCAGGGCATCCAAGGGCCTGCAGCACCTCAGGGTGAGTTCTCTACCTCAGGGCTTCCAAAGGCCTGCAACACCTCAGGGTGAGTTCTCTACCTCAGGGCTTCCAAAGGCCTGCAACACCTCAGGGTGAGTTTTCCTCACTAGAGGCCCTCTAGTGGCCCCCAGTGGTCCGTGAGGGTGCTGCAATTGGTATAAAAACAATGTTAAAGACGAGCAGAAGCGGCAATTCTAGAGCAGTGGTTCTCAAATCCAGTCCTGGAGGACCCCCTGACAGAATGTTTTTGTTCCAACCCAAATCTAAGACACCAGATTCAACTAATCAAGAGCTAGCTGATTATTGTAGTAGTTGAATCAGGTGTGTTAGTTCTGGGTTGGAACAAAAACATTCTGTCAGGGGGTCCTCCAGGACTGGATTTGAGAACCACTGTTCTAGAGCATAGATCTGCCTTAGTGTGACGTATTTCCGGTTGAAACGGGCCAGATCTCGGAAGAGCCGATGGCCTCGCAATATTGGGCGGGACATAATGTTGGAAGGAATTTGATTAGATCGTTGAAAAGCGTGTCACAGCAAACATGCTGCTGATATGATAGCTAGCGGGCTAATTAATATCTTCTTCGCTACCCGCCTACTACCTGTGTCTGTACGTGCTGATTGGTTGAAATGGTCAGGACCTCAGCGCATCAGCAGCGCATCAGCAGCTAGACTAGCAAGCTACTGTGCACAGTAGGCATACGTCATATTTTGTTTTACTAGAAGAAAATCTGATGGGATCTTGATATAAGAATATGAGGAAATGGGATTTTTGTATTTTTTGGCATATATTGTTAGATAGGTGCCCAATATGACCAGGGAAGTGACCTAAAACGGTTAAAAGGACATTTTTCATTACCAGCACAAAGGTGCTGTAGGTGAGGTAAGCTATTATTTTAGTGTAATTTGTTAGAAATGGCATAGCCATCCGTCAGCTATTAGTGAGTGAAATGTGCTGTGAGGATATCTGTTTTGAGTTGACAGCACCTGCCTCTGTATGAACCAATTTAGATTGGAGATTTGAGACCAATCAGGGCATCTCTTCCATGATTGGTTTGGGGGAATCCATCTTGCCTGTCAATCACAGGTGCGTGAATGCAACACTTCTCAATGGCGGAGAAACGTAGGGAGGGGATGTTTTTTTGGTTGTTTAGTTTCAAAATCTTGCTCCTACTCTGTTTACAACTCTCGATTCGTACCTACAGCACCCGTGGTACATACACAGTAATCAAGGCCCACAGGTTAATCCAGCCATCACCACACACACTCTGGATGATGTCAGCAGAATACCACCTGCTCTGCCTACAAACCATTGTTCAAACTCTGCAATAAACTAGTTTTCAACGTACATCCATGTCCTGGTCAGGATAGGAACACAAATATGTGTGCACTAAATGCTTGAGTAATTTTGCATTTCTCTGGTGACATTACTATAATATGTATAGGTACATGGTACCTACCTAAGTAACCACAGTATGGGTGTGAGCATCGGGTTATGTTACGTATTTTAGGCCAGATGTGGGTGCCGCAACTCAAAAAAGGTTGGAAGCCCCTGATATAGTGCATTTGAGCTGAGTGTTTGGAAGGGATATCACACCTCATCCCCTACCAGTGTGTAGCACCCACCTTGGTGATGCACAGCAGCCAGTTTGCTCCAGAACGCTCACCACACACTGGTTCTCACAGTGGAGAGGTGTGGAATGAAACTATCCAATTAGAGACCAGGGGATGGGCCAGATGGCCATGTTGCTACAAGAGCCAGGTTGAGGATTTGGGCCAAAACACCGGGTTTAGCACCCCTACTCTTACGATGAGTAGTAGAGAGCCAGCACACCGGGATTAGCACCCCTACTCTTACGATGAGTGGTACAGAGCCAGGACACCGGGGTTAGCACCCCTACTCTTACGACTCGGTTTAACGTCTCAACCAAAAGACTGGAAGATTGTATAAATCCCAGAGGGAAAATGATACGGGGGCGATCAGGTAAAGTGTACTGTAACACAATAGCTTCCTCTCCTAAACTCTCCTCCCTCTTGTATTTGATTTTAGCTGCTTATCCAGTCTCTCTCTTCCATCCCTCTCCCCTCTCCAGGTGGCCTCCATCATGGTCCACCCAAACTACGACCCTCTGATCCTGGACTCTGACGTGGCCGTGGTCCGGCTCCTGGACAAAGCCCGCATCGGGGAGCAGATCCTCCCGCTCTGCCTCCCGGACTTCCAGGGCGGCACGGAGACAGAGGTCTCCAGGGAGGGCCTGGTGACGGGCTGGTCCCCCCTGCCCGACCCCGCCCTGGGAGACGAGGAGCGGGCCCGGGTGGGGACGGTGCGCCTGGCCGATGTGGTGCCCTGTGAGCAGCAGTACGCGCGGAACGGCGCGCCCGTCAGCGTCACGGACAACATGCTGTGCGCCAGCCACAAGCCCGACTATGGCACGTCGAACATCTGCCCCTCTGACACCGGGGGTATCCTGGTCCTCCCCGCCCCCCCGGCTGAGTCTCCGGAGCCCGCGGGCCGGGCCGGGCAGAGGGGGGACTCCTCCTCCTCCGGGGACCCAACGGTGGGGAGGAGGGCGGCCCAGTGGAGGCTGATGGGCCTGGTGAGTTTTGGTTACGAGCAGGGGGAGTGCAACCCCGAGCTCTACACGGTATACACACACGTGGCCAACTTCAAGGACTGGATAGAGAGCCATATGAGATGAACATATTTGCCCTTGTGATTTGCCCTGATTTCCTCCCCCCCTTCCTTTCTAAATCATTGTGCCTGTACTCACCTACAGCGCTTCCGGCTGTTTTCCATCTTTAAAAAAAAAGAATTTGGTTGTATTCAGAGGAATACCTACGCAAATGCAACACTGGACAACACAGTGCTCAAAATGAGGAGGCTGTGCATGCATTGGTCACATCTAGTACCGTAACACTTCACCGATCAGGTATTTTAACCTGGGACTTTTGGATAGACCAAACCATTCATATGACAGACTAAATGACAGACTGGAGAATGTGTCGTTCAAGTGATGGATGTACTAGCTGTTATGTATATAGAATGAACTGTATTATTCTTAATTCATATGATTCATATGATATGAGATGTACATATTGTATTAAAGGACAAAGTCATTGTGTTTAATTAAAGGTGATGTTGTTGAATGCTGTAAAGACTCCGAATCTGCCATTACATGTAATTAGGATAAGGTTTAGTAGATAATTAAGGAGGAGGTAATTGGTTGTCGAACATTTTCATTAAAATATAGGATGGGGACCGTTTGTGAGACTAAAAAAAGTATTTACTATAACATATGATCACATAGTCACAAAACCTTGGCACATGCACTGCAAGTGACACGACAATGATCACATTTAATCCAGGTCAGAGTCATGCAATTACAATGCCCATTAACAGAAAATCCATAAGCAAATGTATTATTTAAGAATAAATTGCTCTTCTGTGCACAAATGAAATGCATGACTTTAATGATGGCTCGTTTATTATTTAAAATTATTATTATTTATTATTTAGATGTAGAAACGTGCTGGTCCCGTTGCGCACCACAGGGGGGCAGTAGAGAAACTAATTATTTTCCATCGCGATCTGCTGTCCAGCCAACACTGAGCAGAGGCCTTGACTATTTACTAGAGTTAAATGCTTTTGTTTACGTGAAAAGGATCCATATAGCCTACTGACTCCATAGGCTACTGCTTTTCCAACTCACAGCGGGACTTTAATTGGTTATTTGTATGATTTGCCTATTCATATATTATAAATGTAATAATTCGATTCAATTGAATGATTGTCTCCAAGTTATTCACCCATTCACATTCAACAACTTCAAGCACACATAGGCTACATTCATGCATACATGAACACACAGTATTGGAATGCAGCCCGATATACTAATTGACATTGTGCCGTAGTGGAGGAAATGGAAAAGAGCTGCATGGGGGATCATTATTCAAATTAAGTGTTTAGTGGTGGCAAGGTACACTATAGCTCGACAGTCCTGGCTTGTATAATAGTGTCATGATTATCTCCCTGTGTTTGGATTTGTTCGAGTTTCCTCTGGATTTTTTTACCCCAAACTAGTCATTTAGGTTAGACACTAAATTGGAAGAACGTGCAATTGCCCGTAGCTGTGTGTAGTGGGTGTGTGTGGGTGTGTGTGTGCGTGTGTGTGTGCGTGAGAAAGAGAGAGAGTTGTGTGTCTGCTGTGAGGTTCTCTATGGTCTCCAGGGATCTTCAGAGATGGTGAGAAGCAGGTGCATGAATGATGGACAGCCAGCTAGACAGATAGACAGGCGGATTTAAGTTAAAGTCATTGAATAAGAGTGGTTGACGTGAGAAACCTCTCTCTCTCTCGCTCTCTCTCTCTCTCTCTCTCTCTCTCTCTCTCTCTCTCTCTCGAGTGTGCGTTTCCCAGTCTACTATAGAACAGTGTCCATGAAAGACCTCCTTTTCTTCCGTCCATTTCTTTCATTGGACTTCAACGGGAGCTTAGGCGTTATACGTGAGAGCGTTCCCAGACCAGGAAGATCCGTTCTCAGGACCCCCGCTTAGCTCACAGGGCCAGCGTTAATGAAGGACAAC